>DWQW01001452.1:0-33457 GCA_018249695.1 Heliconius erato demophoon | reverse complement strand
GATATGAAACCGGTCGTCTCTATTAATATTTACGCCCATTGTCCCTTCTTGTCGTGTTTTAAATTAATTTGGGATTAGCTTTAAGGTTATGTGAAATAATAATCGTTGTTTGAGATGGGTAGTTTGGGTCTAAAATGGTAAAACGTTTGTTTGTTTTTTGTATGTGTTTGGAAGTGAAATTCGCTATCAGTTGTTATATACTATGATAATATTTTGTGGCGTTCATGACTTTTTGAAGTAATCCAATATATATGTTTATACAGTTGCTATGTTCAAATTTATCTTTTCTTAAAGAAATACATATATGTAGCTTTGAACGTACTGGATTTGAACCCACGCCTCCGAAACAATAACGCACCTATAGCTTAGTAGTCCGAGCGCTTGGATGGTTCACTTCAGTTCAAAATTTTATGTGGTTATTAAAAAGTATTTTTCTAGCCTAAGTGTGGAATGACTTTAAAAACGTTAAAAATAGACGTTGTATTCAACCACTCTCCATACAATATCTTCAAAAACTGCTCTTTCAAATATAGTTAAAAAAAGACGATGTAATGTATTATTAAAATTAAACCCCACTCACCATACAAACATACGAGACATGCACAAACATAAAAAAATAAAAAATAATAAAAAAAGGAATATTAATCACCGTAAAAACCGTAACCAGCTCGTTGACCGTCACTTACACCACTAAATCATACGAAATATTTATTTATGCAATAACACGCTAATAAAATAACCGAATGGCCAATAATGACAGGACGACGTGTCACCTTCGAGTCGAAGCATAAATCAATTAATACGACAATGTATCCAAAGCCTTTCTAAGAATATATTCCAACTCATTTTACTTTATGTGACACTTTATTAGATATTTTATAAGGCATCTCGTTTGAGATAGGTGTTGTTCTCTTTCTGAGAAGAATTTTGTCATCATCTCTTCGTTTATACAGAAATATGGTTACATTGTATGTTATTTTAAATATGGCGGCCGTAAAATATGTTGAGAATTGATTATAAGTTGGAATGTTGAGAAATTTAAGCCAAACAGAGATTCGACGTCGTAAAATATTGATTCCTTGAACGTTTTATGCCTAATGTGTGTATAATAAGTATGTGTTACATTTTTGCTGGGAACTTGAAATAACAAAAGATTATCTTGTACCTTGTACCTTATATTACTTATTTGTTTATGTTGTAGTTGTTATTTTAAAAGTATTCTTTCTTTATATAAATGAATCAGCTTCACGCTGTAGTAGTGTAGTGTTAAGGCTCTCCGTTCCCCACTTTCAGCCGAATTCTGAAGGAATTGCGTATTGAGCGGCGGAACTCAACGCCGCGCTTTGCCTCTGCTAAATAAATTTTCATTTTCTCGAGTGGGGATCGAACACACAACCAGTCGATTTTACAGTCACACTATGTACCCCTGCGCCACGACTGGCCTCTTTTAATAACGATTTCTTTTTAAAATATATTTAAATTGTCGCTTTTTAGGATACCGTTTCATTTTCTATAATAATCGACAGTGATTTTTACACAACTAATACATATACTAATACTTCCTAAATGTTAAAAAAAACATACTATTCCAATTTCCACATTTCCTATTACCTCGTGGGAATAAAAACGACAATAATAATAATAATTCCCATTGAGAAATGGCATATACCTTATCTCTGCTCAATATCTACATATAAACGGTACTTTAGCCGGAGCTCCGCGAGATGTCGCGATACGCTGATGTACGCGGGGCGCGGCGGCGACAAAGAGTGCGCCATTAACTGATATGACAACACTATAAAGTAAGGACCGACCGGCGCTGACGTGTGGCATGGAGGAAGTATGCTCTACTTGAGGAAATTAAAAAATTAAATCAGCTTCACGCTGTATCCCGCACACAGCTGGGTAGGCAGAGGGAATTTGGTGTTAAGACACTGTGTTCTCTATTTTCCGCAGTCGTGGCGCAGGGGCATATACGAGACATGTTATGGGGTCGATTCCCATTCAAGAAAATATATTATTTAGCACTTTATTAACGAGGTAAAACGTGGCATTGAGTTTCGCTACTTATCACGTAATATCTCCAAAATTCCATGGAAAGTGGGAAACGGAGGTGTTTTGATAGGAGCGTGGAGTTCCAAGGTTCCCAGATTATCTGTGCCTACTCTGCTATGTGCAGCATACAGCGTGAACTTAAAAAAAATATATTTTATTGTTCTAACATTGAAAACCTACGTTAAATTATAATACTCAAAAGCAAATCCATAAAGTATTTTGACTTTTTAACTATTTAATTTTAAAAAATATAAATTAATTCAAAGTAGAGCACGCTTCCGCCATACGCATTATATAGCAATATTTTGCACTACACACATTAGAGGCGATCACTCCGTACTATATTACGGTGCCTTCCCCGTCCAGAACACGCACCGCATGCACCGTGTCGATGAGCTCGGTTACTATAAATATTCTCTTCTCTCATAACATATCAATTGACTTTATGACCATATTTTATTATTATTATTTTTTGGTTCCTTTTTCTCAGTTTCACGCTTTATCCCGCATATAACAGGGCAGGCAGAGTGATTATAGTGTTAAGACACTACGCTCTCAACGTTCGGAATTCTATTGGATTTTTAAATATTTCGTTTCCTTCAACCGGTAATTCAACCCACAATATTTCACACGCCAATATGTCATACGCCAATCGGCCTCGATTTTATTATTCATATTTTATTATTTACGTCGCATAATATCTTGTCAAGAGATCTCTACGTTTCTAAGAAGGCATACTTGCCATTTCGAGAACAGAGAAAAGCTCTTTTGAACGATATAATAAATTTCCAATATAATCCTTTAAGTTATTAACATTGTAACACTTTCTACCAGCTTCACGCTATATCCGGCATACAGCAGGGTAAACAGAGGGAACCCAGTGTTAAGACACTCCGTTCCTTATTTTCCACCGAAATCCAGGCATTGCGTGTTGAGAAGCGGAACTAAACGCTTCGCGTTGACTCAACACCAGAGCAAAGAAATTTCAACCATAATCATTTAAATAAATATTTTATTTGCACGAGTGAGGATCGAACCCACAACCACTCGCTTACAGTCAAACTGCGCCACGACTGGCCTCCACGTTCTAGAAATTTAGACGTATTGCATATTTTACTATGCAGTCTAATGAGGTAGCTATAAAATTGTTGTAATATTATTAGATACTATTAATATATTGTAATCGTGACACCTTCACCGGCTTACGGCGTTGAATAATTTATTTTGAGATTAAATCGTTTCTGTTCTGTTTACGTAACTGTCAATAAAATTATTATTAATATTATTTTTTCAGCTTCACGCTGTATACCGCACACAGCAGGGTAGGCAGAGGGAACCTATTCTGAGACACTCCGTTCCCCACTTTCTGCCGAATTCTGGAGGCAGAACTCAACGCCGCGCTTTGCCTCGACACCAGAGTAAAGAAATGGAATTATAAATTTAAGTAAATATTTCATCTTCTCGAGTGGGGATAGAACTAAAATTAACGAAATATTATTAAATTTTATTTAGTTAATTTAAGGCAAGAGGCCATCGTGGCGCAGGGGTACAAGTCTAAAGTGCGTAAACACGACAGTTGTGGGTTCGATTTGCAGTCGGGGGAACAAAACAATTTGTGCGCAGCGTTGAATTTCGCCACTCAACACGCAATATCTTAAGAATTCGGCGTAAAGTGCTTATATTTCGTTTGTACTACAATCCAGAATATTAAAATCATTTATATATTCTGTTTCTCTTGCTTTACTGGTATGTAGGTTTCTAATATGTGAAATTAGAAAAGGTAAATGTGTTTTCTTTCCGAAGAACTCTTCACTTTGCAAGTTAGCGAAGTTAGCAGGTGGGCCCGCGTGGAAGCTGTACGGCTCCCCAGCGGGTCGTATGTCAAAACTCACAACGAATAATTATACTTGGAATAACATATTTTCATTTTATTTCTTGGCGTAGGTACGTCTCTTGGCGACATGTGCCCTTTTAGAGATAGATATATTAGACTTTGTAGATGATAAGGGCGTCATGACGCAGGGGCCAAAGCGAGTGACTGTCACGCGACGTTTGTGGGTTCGATCTCGGGGGAATGAATATTATTCATTAATATTTTTTTTCTTCGCTCGAGTACCAACTCACGGTAAATATCACGGTGTTGAGTTCCGCCAACACACAACGCCTCGGAAGTTTGGCGGGAAGTAGGGAACGGTGAGTTTTAACACTAGGTTCTCTGCTTACTACATTTCGGATACATAGTGAAGCTGAAAAAAGGAAAAGAAATGTTGGGGAAATGGGGAAAAAAAAGAATAATTGTTTTTTAAGTGTTATTCCACACTTATGAAAGAAAAATACTAAGGTATTTAGAAAACGTATAAAAACTTGAACGTAGCGGGAGTTAAACCCGCGCCTCCTAGAAGGCGGCGCTTCCAGGTGGCGTAGGCTCCAAGATCAATTCTAACATCGTTGCGTGTTGAGTGACAGAACTCTGCGCTTTTACATTATTACCAGAGCGAGGAATCAAAAATATTAAATATTTCATTTTCTCGAGTGGAAATCGAGCCCACAACCTGTCGCGCTTACAGTCTCACGCTTGAACCTCTGCTCCACGACTGGCTTCGAAAACTACATTACTTGCTTTATACTCTATTTGACCAAATGGACTTCAGAAGTCTTTTGGAACAGGATAAGCAGGAAGATTGTTCTCTATCCAAAACATACATAATATATCGAATTAAAAAGTAAAATAGTCCTTAATCCATTGACTTAAGGGCTAATATATAATAGAAGGTACGATGTAGGGTGGCAATAAATTACGTGTTAGAAACTAGAAGTATTGGTATCGGCGCGACTGATAAAAGTCCTCTTTTGCTCCACCGGCTTGTGATTGTATAGTGATGTGATCAAGAATTAAGAATCGACCTCGATAAGGGAAGTAAAATGATAAGGAATGATAATTGTTTTTATTTATTTTCACAAATTATATTAACTTTTTTTTATTTTCTTTTATTTAAACGCATTTTTTTATATTGTATGATATAATTTGTTATTATTATTAAAATTATGTTTGAGTCTATATTTAAATTATAGCGTCTATGATTTTAATTTATGTGGGTTTGTATTGTATTATTATATGTTTAAAAAAACTTATCGAGTGCAATTTTTATTGATAAGAATGACAAACATTTATACCACACTTTTTTCCCACAAAGACATTTCCGATCCCCACTGTCTGCTGAATTTTCGAGTAACGATTGCGTATTGAGAAATTGGAATGGAACTCAACGCCGCGTTTTGCCTCGTCACCAGACCGAAGAAATGGCAATATTAAATATTTTATTTCCCCGAATCGTTATCGAACCCACAACCGTCGCGTTTCTAGTTACACAGTTATTCGCCTGCGCCACAGCTGACCTCAAATCTAAGTATATATTAAAACAAAACATTAAAATAAATATTTTAGATCACATATTAAATCATCAAAATTATTTTTGTTTGTGATTCATCGATAACATTATAAGGAACCATTACCTTAACTACTATCCACGGACTTAACGTTCGGTACACGTCTCGATCAGCTGCGGGCTTTTGTCTGTTTTCTTTTTAATTACCTCCAATAAATACCCTCTGAGGCTCAGGAGGGTCACTTGTGTCTTCGGATCGATTTAGTGTGGTTAGAATGACCAAGTGCTTTGCTTGCCATATAATATAAGTAGGTATCTGTTATATTAATATTGTTTCAAGTTCGAGGTGTTGTGGCAATGTGGATTTTGGATATTTGATAAGTGTATTTTTTTAGTTTTGTAGGATTTATGATTTAGTTATGTAGGATAGAGGTTAAATTTTTATGAAAATATTTCGGTATTATTGATTATAGAGAGGAATCTATTTAAGTTGAGGTAAAACTGGTTGTGGGTTCGATCCCAACTCGAGGAGATGAAATATTTACTTAAATGTATATTTCCATTTCTTCGCTCTGGTGTCGGGGCAAAAGCACGGCGTTGAGTTCTGCCACTTAAAACGCAATGCCTCCAGAATTCGGCAGAAAGTGGAGAACGGAGTGTCTTACGCTAGGTTCCTTCTGCCTACCCTGCTGTGTGCGGGATACAGCGTGAAGCTGATTTAATTTTTTTTATTTATCTATTTAAATTTTGTGGTTATTGACAAGTTTAAGATAAGTTGCATAGATATATTGGGACCATTGTAGCGCAGTGGCACAGTGTTAACTGCAAACGCGAGGGACTTGAGGTCGATTCCCAACCGACAACGATAAATTAGTTTCATTTTATCGCAATAGAAACAAGCCAAAACACAACGTAGACTCACTACTCAACACGCCACGTCAGAAATACGAAAATGATGATGCAATGTTTTAAATAATTACTATTCTATTTTATTTTATTTTGTTCTCATCTATGTATTATTCTAAATCAATAGACTTATTATACGTATACATACGAACCCTACTTTTATTCGAGTAATTAGAGAGAACTTAGTGTAACGACACTCCATTCTCCATTTTTCGCTTGAGTTCGAGATACTCATTGCGGCGCTGGGGAAACAAATAAAAAATATGAATATTTTGTAATGTGGAATTCGAACTAACACAAAATTATCAATGGCGTTACATCAGCCGTGTCACGTCCTCCGACATCATGGAGGTAGGTATCAATAGAATAACTAAAAAAAAAATTGCAGATTACTATCCTATTATTTCTACAATATTACTAACTACTATATATCTATACCTACAATTCTCCAAATCCATATTTAAATCTAAAACTTACATTACTTTCCAAGCACGTTCCGCATCACGAATACCGGAACAAGAAATTAGAGGTGATAAATCCATACATTCTCCTTCCCTTAACCGTTGCCGTTCCGTAAACTTCCCGTTATTCCGTAAACGGCAATAAAAAGGCACGACCCAATGTAAATCTAGTAAAGAACTGAGCTGCGGTCGTGGCGGCTGTTACAAAAAATACAAAGTGTCCCATCAAAGGGGAGTGTTTGTGTTTTATTGATATTTTAACGTTGGAATGATTTCGGTGGCGGTATGGCTCTCACGGGACGCGACCGCTCGTATTGATGGCTGTTTGTGACGGATTCTGGGTTTTGTGTTTTTTTTGGATATTTTTTTGTTAGTTTTTTTTGTAATAATTGTACTTATTGCCTGTAAGAATATAGTGTTAGAACACTTCGTTCTCTACTTAATATGTTAAAGTCCCATTAGGTATTATCTATTTATACATATGTACCTGTACGGATTGCTGTATAAATAAAACAGTTTTGTATAACTGTAAAATATAATTATAAAAAATCTAAAACTTTATTTTTAACGTTTTTAAAGTGTTCTTCTACAATTAGAAAATAAAAAATATTTATTTAGAACTCGAACCAGGAGGCGCGGGTTCGAGTCCCGCTACGTTCAACATTTTTATAAGTTTTCTAAATAAGTATAGATCTAAAACTATAATGAATTTAATATAACATTAATGGTGAGCCACGACGAAAACTGAATTCTAATAATACAAATTTTAGAATTAAGTCATTTACGTTAAAAAAGTGCAGCTAAGCGCTCACGTGTACGCGCTCGCTCGTACACGTGAGCGTATCTACCAATAAATAGTCTGGAGGATTGAGGATTGCGTGTTGAGTGGCGGAACTTAACGCTGCGCTTTACTTTCTACCCAAAGCAAAAAAAAATAAATATTTCGTTATTTCAGGTGTGGAACCCATAATCTGTCGCGTTTACAGTCACACGTGTGGGGTACACGTGAACCACAGTGTACCATGACTGGCCCAAAACTAGCATGCGATGTCTAAATGTCTAAAAAAAAATATCTATGCACAAGATAGTGTTATGGCTATTACTACAGTTACAGCTACATTTCATATTATTTATATTATACATTTAAATTAAATTAATGAAATTAAATTATGTTATTTTCATTCAAAACTTGTTTTACTGAAATTAAGTTAAAATTAATAGTCACTCTGTAGAAGCGAGTTTTTGCTATTTACTTTTGAAATATAAAAATGTTCCCATTTAACACTATATTTCTTTCTCTTATATAGATCTACCAATATTTTTAACGATGTATACATATCTAATAGTGCTATTTTCAATTATTTTTTTAGTTTATCTTTTAATCTTATTGATTGGTCACAAAAAGATTTTTTATTTAAATTTTCTAGAGTGAGAGCACTTATTGGAGAGCCTCTTGATGGACAGTTTCCAAGAGGGCGGGTTCGAATTCTGGTATGTTCTAATTTATATCTATTTTTTCTAAATATTTTCTATTTCTAATGTGAAATAACACTTTAATAAATGTTAAAAATGTGCCTATCTTTATGTTTCCTATTACATTTTTTTCATTAGGTAAATTTCACTTAATTCTGCTTTTTTATTATTATTTTTTACATCCAAGCGAAATACCTCCCTGTCCCAGGACATATCAGTGATCGCTGAGTGCCCTACCTCCGAATCACCAGTACATCAGATCCCATCAAAATTGTACGGTAATGTTCGACGTTACCGGCCCGAAGACTTGGTATGATTCGCTTTTTACTGCCGTCCCGAAGTGGCGATTTATATACTTTGCGGTTTTTATGTGGACGTTTAAGTTATATATTATATGTGTTTTGATGAAATATTTAGGTCTTTTCTTTTATATTGTATCTATGTTGTATGTGATAAATTCTTTTTCAATAAATAAAGGTTTTAGGAGTTTAATATTTTTGTTAATATTCCAAGATACTCAGCTTCCTATTTTTCGCCAAATTCTGGAGGCATTGCGTATTGAGGGGCGGGGCTCAACGCCGTGCTTTGCCCCGACACCTAAGCGGAGAAATGATTGGGAATCAAACCCATAACCTTTTGTTGCTTTTATAGTCACACGCTTTTGTGCGCCACGACTGCCTTATTATAAAAATTAATATTTCTATTAATATTCTAAACATAAAATTATGTAAAATCTTTTGACAAATCTCTCATGAAAACCGTTTTATATTTATTTATGACTTACAAAAATATACAAACATTTATAACAAAATTTAAATTTAATTTACCTCTACACCGTATATTGCAGATTTGCCATAAAGAAAGTCCACGACAGCCATATATTCCGGAACAATACTTTAGCAAGAGATAAAAAATACGCGACACGAGCTTCAGAGATAGCCTCTCGATCGTAAATCGTAATTCGATAACCACAGCCTCCGCCACCACGCCTTTGTCACCACGCTGGAGAAGATGAACTAGATTATGCTTTGCATAAGTTTATTTTGTATACTTGGACACTGTTGAGTTGATAGTTTTATAAGATATTTTTTCTTTTATTATATTCTATGATGTTTTTTCTTTTTACGTACGTAATAGTTAGTATTGTTTACAACACTATAAACCTTGTAAATATATTCAGCACCTATTATAGTACGCACGAAACATATTACACCAACTTTTACGTCATAAATTTATCTACATTTAAATTAAAAAATGAAGTCAGGTTCACGCTGTATCCCGCACACATCAGGGTGTGCAGAGGGAACCTAGTGTTAAGACACTCCGTTCTCCACTTTCTGCCAAATTCTGGAGGCATTGCGTGTTGTTTATTTGTTATACTTGGACACTGTTGAGTGGATAGTGTTATAAGATATTTATTCTTTTATATATATATTCTGATGTTGATGTTTTTTTCTTTTAAGGTACGTAAAAGTTAGTATTGTTTTTAGATTTGAATTATTTATTTAGTTTTTTTTGTTATATGTTTTTAATAAGAACTTAATTTGTACGTATGTATTGTAGTTTATATTCTCCAAAACTCTATTTTAATTACTCTATTTCCCATATGTATAAAGCCAAGTAAGTTTTTATTTAAGCTTTACAGCTTTTAAGTTCTATTTAGTTCTAAGTAGACTATATTTTTTAATGATTTCTGCCATATATCATAATAATTTTATGTTGTGGCCAGTCGTGGCGCAGAAGCACAAAGTGTGACTGTAAAATGACTGGTTATGGGTTCGATCCCCACTCGAGGAGATTAAGGATTTACTTAAATATATATTTTCATTTCTTCGCTCTGGTGTCGAGGCAAAGCGCGGCGTGGAGTTGTGCCACTTAACCCGCAATGCCTCCAGAATTCGACGGAAAGTGGGGTATGGAGTGTCTTAACACTAGGTTCCCTCTGCCTACTGTACTGTGTGCGGGATACAGCGTGAAGCTGGTTTGATTTAGTTTAATTTTTAGAAAATACACTCATCTATCTATCTATGTATCCTACGCAAGTATAAAGTACAAAAAAAATCCATATAAAACAATAGAAAGTCCATTGCCTCCACAGGTTACAGTGTCACCGAGCACGTCCCGAGATAACGCGTTGTCGCGCTATCGCGTCCTGAGTGGGCATCCTTGTACGGTGTTTTACCTGCGCCTGCGCACCAATTTATGCGAGCACCCGTCCGGATAGATTAGCCTGATAGATGTATGTTAGTGCCTTAAGTACCGTCATGTAGGGCTGTAATTGTAGATAGGGATTGTATTTTCTTTTTTTTCTTGTGTTTAGGAGTTTTGCTTAGATTTTTCTAAGGGTGCGTGTTTGTGTTTTTCTAGTTTCACGCTGTATCTTGCATTTAGCAGGGCAAATTAGTGCTAAGACAGTCCGTTAAGCATTTTCCGCCCAATTTTAATTTCGTTGAGTGTCGAACTTAAAAGCTTTATCTTACCTGGCCGAGAAAATGTAAATAATTTACACCATCAATTACCTAGGAATCGTACCGACAACCATCGCGCTTACAGAAACAGGCTATGCCTCTGAACCGCGACGGCCCAGTTATACCCTATTTTGATCTAGTCTATATTAAAGAACATTTAGCTTTATACAATAATATTTACAGAAGATATAATATTAAACTCCTAAGATATATTTCTTACAACACAATCAATATCTACGACATTTTCCTTTAACACTACAACAATATTGCTTGACCGAAAATTTTTGAACATAAAACAAAGCACCGTAATTAGTCAATAGGGGAGGTGTGGGCAACTCGTAACAAGTTATTTGGCAGTGCCATTTCCTCGCCGTGTTTATTATCCCCACTGTCCCCATACTAATTTATTAGGCCCTTAACGCCCTTTACTCTTAGATGGATTGCCTAATTTAACATTAAGGTGTTCCCAGTTACGATGGACAATCATAATTTTTGTTTCCTGTAAGTACTCACTTAATTGAGGCCAATCGTGGCGCAGGGACAGAGTGTGTGACTGTAAATGAGACAGGTTGGGTTCGATTCTCAGTCGAGGAAGTTAAATGATTAATATTTTAATTTTTTCGTGCTGGTGTCGAGGGCAAAGCGCGACGTTTAGTTTCGCTACTCAACACGCAATGCCTCTAGAATTCGACGGAAACTGCTGTGTGCAGCGTGACGCTTAATAGAGGAAACAAGATGTTTTGTCAAGCGCAGTATATGTTGATATAACTTTTAAAGTTACCATTATTCTTTTTTTGTATTAGGCATAATCAACCTAGTGTCACGACACTCTGTTACCCGCTGTCTTGTTATCATAGCGAGGATATGAAAATAATTCATTCTTCCGAGTGGGAATTGAACCCACAACCGTTGCGTTTGCAGTCAAACGCTGTCCCACTGCGACTTGATGGCCTCAATTCACTATTTTAATTTTTATATTTGTTTTTATTTATGATAAACTAATCACATTATGTGAATTTTGTGAAAAAGGAATACAGAACCGAGTGTTAGGCCATTTCATTATTTACTTTCCGCATTTAAAGATGATGTATATTAAATGGCACAAACATAATTTAGCATTTTCAAGACAAGACCGACTTGAGATTCAACCTGCTACTAAAGTATTTACTTCTTAACTTCATCTACTGCACCATAATGATATCAATAAGATTTTATTACATTTAGTAACTTCTAAAGAAATCGTAATTTTTTAAATTCATAATAAAGAAGCCAGTCGTGGCGCAGACTCGTGTGACTACGCGTAAACGCGACAGGCTGTGAATTCGACTTCCACTTGTGGAAAATGAAATATTTAATATATTCATTTCTGGGCTCTGGTGTTGAGGCAAAGTGTGGCGTTAAGTTCCGCCACTCAATACGCAATTCCTCCAGAATCGGCGGAAAGCGGAGAGCGGAGTGTCTTAACACTAGGTCCCCTCTACCAAAAACTTATATAAACAATACATATATTTACAGATTAATCACAAGATTGTTTATTAAGTAGACACAAAGGATGAGATCATGCTTGGAAGCGTCTCTGCTCTGCGGGGGTAAGACGGTAGTATCACTGCACGAAAAGTTTGTTTATGATTATTTATACTTTTTTTAGCTTCTCTCTGTATCCCGCACATAGCAGCGTAGGTAGGGAAACCTCGGAACCTAGGGTTAAAACACTCCGTTCCCCACTTTCCGCCGAATTCTTGTGACATTACGTGTTGAGTGGCGGAACTAACTAACGTCGCGCTTTGTCCGGTTACTAGAACGAAGAAATGAACATTTTAAATATTTCATTTCCTTGAACAGGGAATCTAACCCACAACCTGGCATTGCAGTTTACCGTCTCACGATGTTTATAACTATATATGGATATACTAAATATATTTTATTTATTATATAAAAAAATATATATCTATTAGAAAATAATTTTATAATACCATTCAGGTACAGTCTACCTGCTAAAGAAATGTGATAATTTTTCAGTTGTGAAATTATTTATGAGTCGTAGCAATAGGTTGTGAGTTCGATATCCATTCGAGGAAATTAAATATTTAATGTTTTTATTCCTTAATTCTGGTGTCGAGGCAAAACGCGGCGTTGTGTTCACTAAACACGCGATACCTTTGGAAAGTGGGGAGAAAAGAGTTTTTAACACAAAGCTTCCTCTGCCTACCTAGCTACGTGCGGTATACAGCGTGAAGGTGGAAAAAAAATTACGTAGATAAAGACATCCTGTTGCTTAATACAAATAAAACGATTGTAGCAATTGGCATTCAGTTATTTCTTTTATTTGTTAGTGACAAATGTAAATTTAAAAAATATTAACTCTACACATACGTAAGTATATGTAAGTATGTATTCAGGTAAGACACTCCGTTTCTCACTTTCTGTTCAAGTTTTGAGACAATCTCTATTAGAGTGGGAAAAAAAATAGTTTAATCTTCCCTTTAAGTGTAAATGGAACCCACAACTATAACGTTCACAGTCTTACGCTTGTCCACTAAACCACTATACACATAAAAAATCTATTCCCGTCCCACATTAATTACCGATGCCCACATTTACTCAATATTGACTCGTCTTTTGTTTTGACCATTTCTTTTGCAATAACAATAATATATTATTCCAAATCAAAATCAGCTTCACGCTGTATCTCGCACACAGCAGGGTAGGCAGAGGAAACCTATCCATTCGAGGAAATTAAACAATTAAAAAAAAGTGTTAAGACACTCCGTTCCCCACTTTCCGCCAAGTTCTGGAGGCATTACGTGTTGAGTGGCAGAATTCAACGAAAATATAAATGTAAATAAATATTTCTTTTTCCTCGAGTGGGGATCGAACTCACAACCAGTCGATTTTACAGTCACACTTTGGGCCCCTGCGCCACGAGTGGCTTCAGTTATATAATTCCTTAGTAAATAAATAAAATCTATGATGTAAATGTCTTTTAATAAATACGTACCTATATTATTTTATTACATCACTTTTATCTTCAAGCATATTCCATAAAAGAAGCCTAGTTCACAATTTGAATCATTTTGGGCGCTTGACTTAAGGTTTTTGGACGTTTATTTTTATTCAAAACGTTTATTTTAACAGAATATATTTTTTGTTATTTATATAATTATCATATTTATTTGGTGAAATATTAATATTTCCGAGTAGTGAAACATTAGAAATCATAATAAAAGAAATATAAAAACATAAAACAATTAATTTAGTCAAACAAAATTACGTGAAAAATTCCGATTTCTTACTGTTATTATCAATTTAATTCCAGTTACTTACAATATTGTTTATATTTAAGTTTAAGGTTAAGGCTTGCGATTTTCTAGTGTGAATGTGCACTGGTGTAGAGTAAGGAGTCACATTAATAACAAGACCACAACCGGACTGTTTCGGACACGACCAATAATTCAAGTGAACTTGGAAACTAGGGCCAACCATAATTATGTATAAAAATTAAACAGAATACATTTTTATGTTACATACATACAAAATAATAATCTATTATATCTACGTACATTAAAATTTTTCAATTTTTATATTTTTTTTATATTATGTATTTTATTTTTAAAATTACTTTTTTTTAAATTAATTATCTGTATTGTTTAAAAGCAATTTATCTGTACAAGTTAACCGGTAACAAGGTTACAACCCTATAGAATATTTAATACGTTCGGTGTCAAGAGTGACCGTACATAAATTATTTGTTTAAATTTAGAACGGGATCGGCTAAACGTTTCGGGTCCTCAATAAGTAATTCTCGACCAAATCAACATGGCCTTTCGAGTAGCCTTGTATTTGTATACATTTATATATATAATTTAGAAGAATAACCTGTTTTATATTGAAAATTTGATGATTTTTATAGTTATTAGTTTGACAGTTAAATGTCTTGTATTTCTCATTGCTGGACCTTATCACCAGGAGTTCGGAAAAGAAAATAAAAATCTGATTTAAGATGGTGTTTATCGTAATTGTGATAATTTTGTACTAAGTCTTAGTATTTGCCATGTTTTATTTATATTTTGTTAAATAAACTAAATATTGTGGAGAAATCTTACATTGTTATATTTTTATTACTCTGAAAGATTTTTTTTTATATATATATTTTTTATATTGTTCTTGTCTTGTCTGTCTTGTTGTTGAAACATTCATTGTTATACTTTTTATTACAAAAAAGTGTCTTTAGAAATATTGATAAACGTATATTAAAAAAAAATTCTGCATTAGAACTATGAATTTATTTCACCCACTTTCTCCTATATTAATCTACTGTGCAGAAAGCTTCCAATAAAGATTTAACAAGGGTCAACGTATACTAGCGCATTTATAATGGCGATTGGACAGCCCAAAGACAAATGTTTATGAGTTTGTCACTTCGAGTATTCCGACATACAGCCGTAACTCGACGCCGCCTGGAGCCAAATGAGTTTTGCATCGAGTTTAATGAACTGCTGGATTGATGGGCACCTAAAGTAATATTTAAATTTAGGGGTGAATGGGAGGTTGATAAATGCTAGTGATTTTTTTTTTAAATGTGAATGTGATCTATATTTTTTTTGTTGGATATTGGTTTTTTTTTATTTGTTATGCCTCAATTTAAAATCAAGTAGGTATTGTACTGGCAAATTCTCTTCAAGGTCAGAGGGATTCTCGTCCTAGGGGCCGTTCAAGTATTACGTAAGCAGTTTTTTTGCAATTATTGACCCTCCCCCTCCCCTATGTCATCAAAAATAAGCAATCCTCTTACAAATATTTCATTGAAAACATCAAAAATAAGCAAACCCAAGACCTCCCCGCCCCCCTACAGTGCTTACGTAATACTTGAACGGCCCCCTAGCAGAAAAATACAATATGCGGCGTTGAGTTTCTAAGCTCATTAAAATAACAAAATGTTTTCAAAAATTGTTCCGGGGGTAGATAACGGAGTGACTTAACACAGTTACTGAGATAGGTTACCTGTACCTACCTTCATATAAACAATTATACAGGATATACTGTGAAATTAAAAAAAGAAACAAACTATAGTGTAAATATGTTTTTAATTGTTCTGTAACACCTAACACCTAAGCTATGGTTGCGAATTCAAAATCGCGACATCTTTCATTCGTGAGAATATTTATTTGTCATCAGTTATTAAAAGACTAATATTAAATATGTATAACTTTCTCAATGTAATAAAAAAGTGCTTATTTATTTTTGCCTAATATAACTTTTTTTTATACTTCGTTACAGACAACAAATGCCAAAATAGACTTATTTGATATTTTTTTAAAAGAGAATAATTTAGTTCAAAATAAATTTCATTTTCAAATTATCATATTAAACATAAAATGTACGTATATGTGTATGTTTCTTTTTGTTTTTACATCATTGTATATATATAACAATATCGTAGACTTGTATATTGTGTTTTCTCTGGAATAGTGGATGGAACAACAAAATGCTGCCATAAACTAGTTGTTGTGAGGCTACCAAATGACATTACTGTGACGTGCTCTCAGGAGGCGGGCCCTGGAATGAGAGATTTTGTGAAAATTAAAATAATATTAAGGTGTAAGAGAAAAGAGAAATAGTATTGAAACTGGAAACCTAATGTTAATACACTCTGTTCCCATAAAGACACTTCCGTTCCCCACTTGCCGCCTATTTATAGAGGCAAGCAAGTTAAGAGAGATCCGCCAGATCTCTCTTTGTGTTACTAGAGCGTTACTAGAGCGAGGTGATGGAAATTAAATATTTTGTATCCCCGAGTGCGATCGAACCCACAACCTGTATCACGTTTGTGCCCTGAGCCACGACTGGCCTCAAATATAGATATAACTTATACTATAGAATAGTTGCAGTAGTAGTATTTTCGTAGAGTATTTTATCTACAAAATATACTTCATGGCCTCACACATCCAGAGAATATTGGCGAAGCGTCGTTACCGTGCAGCAATCATTCTCTCGTGAGCTCCCAACTATCGCACGTAATTAACCACTGTCCAGAGTTTTCTTTATTTCTGATTCTTCTGGAAGTGCCGTTCTATGAAATATTATATCTGAACAAAATTCGATAATATCGATATTTTCTCCGTTGAAAGTGCAGTCTTTGCCTAATTTTATGAATTATTAATTATATTGGTTATTTGTATATAATATAAATAAATAAATCAGCTTCACGCTGTATCCCGCACACAGCAGGGTGAACCTGGTGGTAAGACACTCTGTTACCCACTTTCCGCCGAGTTCTGGAGGCATTTAGGAAGAAACTCTTCTGGAGGAACTTAGCGTAAAGAATTTTCCCCTATGAATTCCGACGTCTTGAAGCTTTTAAAGTTTCAAGATTAAAGATAAAAGTGGACTGATGATATATAAAATTATAGTACAAAAATATTCAATTATAAATAAATATAAACTAAAATAATATTATCATATATTAATAATAGCAACTCCAAAAATAAATCAGTTTCACACTGTATTCCGCACACAGTAAGCAGGCAGAAGGAACCTAGTGTCAAAACATTATGTACTCCACTTACCGCCGAATTCTAGAGGCATTGCGTGCTAAAAGCCGGAACTAAACGCCGTGCTTTGCCTCAACACCAGAGAAATAAAAATATAAATTAAAATGAATATTTCATCGAGTGGTCATCGAACCCACAACCAATCGTATTTACATTTTGTGCTACTATTAAGTTCTTTTGAATTCCGATATATTTTAGATTCTAAAGTTTCAAGATAAAGGATAACAACTGATGATTTGTAGTGTTTACTCTATTATAGTTAAATTAGAAAAACACTATTTTAAACAAATTACAAATAAATGTACATACAAACCAAATAAGTAAATAGTATTTTTTAACATTTTTAAAGTGTTAATTCACACTTAGGAATTTTGAACGTGTGGCTCAGTGGTCAGAGCGCCTGGCCGGTTTCCAGGAAGCGCGGGTTCGAGTTCCACTACGTTCAAATTTTTATACGTTTTCTAAATAAGTATTTTTCTAAATAAGTATAAGTAGTATTTATCTAGTTTTCACTTCCAGCTTCCTCAGTTCCAAGGGTCGCGCCCTGCCAATATGCGAAGTTCATTAGATGCTCGCAATCGCGGGGACAAGGGTCGGTCGGTGTCCGTGTTTGTGACCCACGTGACGTAGTGTCTCATTCTACCAAATGAGATATTAACGACTCTTGTTCTATTTGTTAGAGATGCTCTTTGTGAGAATGTTGTGTGATTTATAAGGTGGTTTGGGCTTATATTTTTTTGGGCAGAAGTCTAAAATTAGTTCGAATTGAACAATTTAGGATGTTTAAAAATAATTATAATAGAATATCAAATGAATTTCAAATAGAATACTCTGACATAGCTCCACTGCGCTATAATGGTCTGTTCCCTTGTGGCGCAGTGGGACGGTGTCGTACTGTTCCTAAACGAGATGTTTGCATGTTCCATATCCATTCAGTAGAATGTTTTTTTCAAAGCTTCACGCTGTATCTAGCCGCATTCTAAAGGCATTGTGTGTTGTGGCAGAACTTAACTTAACTTTGCTTTGACACCAGAGCGAAGAAGTTAAAATATTAAATATTTAATTTTTTGAGTGGAAATCGAACTCACAACCTATCGTGCTCACTGCGCCACGACTGGCTTCAGTAGTTTTTTCAAATAGGTAAAATAATTAATAGTATACAAATTATTGTAACATCACTCTGATAAGTTAAAGTGCGGCGTTCCTTTATACAATGTCTCTAAATTAGATGGAATATCTTGATTACGATTATCTTTGTTTATCGTATATTTCTATTTTCTTTTATTTGATTTTGAAATGATTACCACAAATATGACCCCAAAAATTTAACAATTACGCAATACCTAGTTACAATAACAAAAAAAAAAACAAATAATATATTTCATTTTTCAATTCTTATCTTATAAGGTAAAATTTCTGGATTAATTGAGATATTTATTGACAAAAATCACATACGTAAGATACTTTTTACTTTTTAAAAATAAATGTAGGTACCTATAGTCCTCGATCATTTAGCGGCGTCAGCCAAGATAAATCTTTGGAGTATTAGCCAGACGATTTATCTCATGCATGTGTGATGCACGCTCGGTTTATTTGTATCCGGGGGAAGCGGAAATGACGCGGCCGCCATCGCCGGATGTCGCGACGCTAGCGCCGGATTAGTGACGTGCGATCGACTTGGAAAATTGTTGTTTTCTTTGCTTACTTGTGTAAAACGTCTCGGTTTTGTTCGCTATTCTGTTTGTATAAATATTATAGTGCGGTCGACTAGTTGTGGCGCTGAAGATAGATTTTTAGATCTTTTGTACATTTTTTACTGGGAAAAAGATTTTCGAAAGTAAGATAAAACCTGAAATCAAACCTGTGCATCTATCTACGAAGATGTTGTAGATAGTTGTAGAACTAACTTTATTTTATTTAAATATTAGAAGCCATTGTGGTATAGTGACACGTATGTAAACGACGCTGTGAATACGATCATCTTAGTTAACTAAGCAAAGTCCAAGTGATCCAGTGGTAGCGAAAGGCCCAAGCGTGAAACTCCAAAAAACGACCGCGAAAGATTGTGGGTTTGATTAATCCTCGAGGAAATGAAATATTCAATATTTTATTTCTTTGCTCTGGTAGCGGAGAAGAGCGCGGCTTTACGTTCCGGCACTCGACATGCTATGTCTGTAGAATTCAGGGGAAAGTGAATAGCTGGGGTGTCTTAGCACTAGGGTCCCTCTGCCTACCCTGCTACATGCGGGATACACCATGAAGCTGAAGAAGAAGAAAAAGCAAACCGAGTGCGACGTTAAGTTGCGCCAGTCAATACTCAAAAAAATACATAAAGCGAAAAGTAATGAATGTCGACTAGTATTGATAGAAAAATATAAAATAATAGAGATGACTAACAATAAGTGAAATTCATAAAATCATTTATATTTTCCACTATACTTATAGAAAATCGACATAAAACCAACATACACTTACCTAAACATAAAATCTTTTACTATAATCTACAATTTAAAGAATGTTCACAGTATTCACAAGAGAAAAAAAAGAACGTCCCAAATAATTTTCATTAGAGATAGTCATTTTACGAACGAACCATGTCGATTAATTTATTCAAAGCTGCCATAAAGAATGCCCACAAACAAACAACAAAGACGGGAACCCGGTCGCGATATTAGCGGGTGAAATATTAGATGGAAAGTTTCTTTCGCATTCCGCGGGCAAACTGAACGACATTTGCGGGATACTGCGGGAAGACTTTGACAGGGGAAGTCCTTTAATGTTTTTATACCTTTAAACTTGTTGAGTTATTGTGGTTGAACTTGCTAGGTGAATGTTTGTTTATTTACGCTTATAATAGAAAATTTTAAAGGTTTTCTAAAAAAGGATTTTTTTTCCCTAACTGAAGAGTGGAATTACACTTTAAAATTGTGAAAAATATTTAAAAATTGCATTCTCTCTTGCCAAATGATAATTCTTAGCAATTATCTTTGGGTGAAAATTTCGACGTAGCTTGATGAGAACGTATGGCTTAGTTGGTCAGAGCGCTTGGACGGTTTCCAAGACACGCGGATTCAAATCCCGCTACGCTCAAATTTTTATACATTTTCTAAATTTTTATTTATTTATTTATTTTTAGTTTCCGGCTACATATAGTAAGGTAGGTAGATGGTATCTAGTGTTAAGACATCTCCATGCATGGGGTATGCATCGAAATAAGACAGAATAATCTTATATGAAGAATTTGTTTTGTACCCGCTGTGGTGTCTATAAAATGATTATGGCTTTGATTTCCACTTGGGCAAAAACTATTTGCTATAATTTTTATTGATTTTTAGAAATGGGGGATAAAATAAGGCAGAAAATATAAACAAGTCTTTTAATATTATATTTTTTTAACCGACTTCTGTAAGAAAAGGAGATTATCAATTCGAATGTATTTTTTCCATCCATTGTATAAGGTTTATATCTGTAAATAGTACGTTAAATAAAAAAATAAAAAAACATTCTCTTTTTTTTTAATCTTTCTAACCTTAACAAACACCTAAAACAATTGTACTACAATATTTTATGCACAATTAAATGTAAATAAATATTTCACTTCCTCGAGTGGGGATCGAACCCACAACCAGTCGCTTTTACAGTCACACTTTGTGCCTCGGCGCCACAACCGGCCTCTAAAGTGAATAAAGTTAGCGAATATTAGATATTAGGGGAACCAGAAAGTACGACCACCTGTCGCGATGATCAATCCTTACCAAGATCACACTGCCTTTGCAGTTCACCCTTACTGACAAACCAAATTACATTTGCCGTTTAAAGCACAAGAAAATTTAAATAATCAAGCTAATTTCAATCTTATATATATCGAAATAGGGATAGAGGTTTTTAAAGCAAATGTATTGGAGATTTATCAATGTTTTTAGTATTTTAATATAGCGGACACGTAGTAGCATACCGTCTATTTTGTGTCGTTTCTAAATTAATTTATGATCTTGTGAAGACACCTTAAATTCGTGTTTATGATATTAAAAAATAATATTTTTTTTATGTTTGTTTATATTGGTAATCGTTTTATTGATATGGATTTAGTATTCATATATTATGAAATAATAAAGTAAAGTTGAAATTTGAATTTATGTTATTTAATTTTTTATGTAAATTTTATATTTCACTTTTGCAATTTATTCCGCAGGTAATAAAGGTAATAATAGTAAGTCGGCAGAGAGAACTTAGTGAAAGTCAAATAAATGTATTCAAATTAAGAATTTACATGCTTCATAATATTTTTCCACTAGTCCACAAAGGCCTCAGACCTGAAAAGAACCGGCGCAAAAAACTCAGCGGGAGTGCCAAAATACTCTTATTGGCTTTCGCTTGAATTAGAAACATCGTTGAGTGTCAACATCAAGCTGTGAGGAAGAGTGAGGAAATGAAAATCATTTCTTTTTCTTTTCTATTTATTATTTTAAATTACGACTCTTAGAAATCTCTCAAAAAAATTATTGATCAACAGCATAGGTATGCTTGCATGCCAGCAAACGATATTTTGTACGATTCTTAAAATTTACACCTACGACAAAAAAAAGACAAAAATATTTAAAAATTAAATTAAACATCTGTAACGTTTTCATGTCAAAAGTTAATTTCCAAATACATTTTCCCGTCACATCCGTCCCCGCAACTCTTGACTCGTATCACTTACGCACACGATTTACGGCTGGTATCTCGACGGTGGTTAATGTAGCGTGTGTGACGAGACGTCCCTTAGCCACGGCCCCGGCCTCCGCCCCCGCCCCAGCCCCGGCCCCGGCCCCGGTCCAAGCCCCGGTCTCAATGTGAGAAGAGATTCAATTGAAAATTTCCGCATTTTCCGTGACCACTGGACTTCTTTAAGTGATGTTTACAATGGCTTCCAATAGATTAGCTAGGGGTTGGATATAATGAGATTTTTTATGGTATACAGTGTGTTCGTTTTTTGTAATTGATAATATTTTGTTTTTGTTTTTTTTTTGTAAAGGAGGCTAAATTGATTTACATAATTTATGATATTTTGTGATGCGACTTATGATTTGTATCTACTTAACTTTAATGTTTCATTGATTCCAGTCGTAGCGCAAGCGTGTGACTGTCAAACCTGTGCGACGAGATAACGTCGCGAAACGTTAGTGTCTTGATGGGATCAGAGTGACTTGTCACTAGGTTCCCGTGCTCCCTTTTCTTACCCTGCTTTGTGTAAGATAGAACGGACTTCCCATTAAACTTTAATCAGTATTTCTCACTAAAGGTATAATTTGTATAGAATATAAGAAAAAAAACATTGTTAAAATAATATATGATACCTTGTCGTCTTTAAGGTGCTTGAATTTCCTAAATGCATAAAATCACGTAATGGGATACTCAAGATAAAATATTAAAAAAATATTTAACCTAGAATACTTCAGCTTCTATAAAAACTATTAAATATTTACAATTGATACGACCTTACATTCCTTACAAGCGTTTTGCTCTTTTTTCGTGTCAATTTCACCCTACACATCCCCACAAAACTATTAGAATGTATGTCACGATGTCGAAAAGACCACATATCACACTAAAAGAGGGGATCAAACACATCTGAAATTTAAACGATTTTTTTTTTTTTCAATCACAAAATTGAGGCCAGTCGTGGCGCAGCGGCACGAGGTGTGACTGCAAAACCGACTGGCTGTGGGTCCGATTCCCGCTCGAGGAGATGAAATATTTACTTAAATTTATATTTCCATTTCTTCGCTCTGGTGTCGAAGTTAAGCGCGGCGTTGAGTTCTGCCACTCAACACGCAATGTCTCCAGAATTCGGCAGAAAGTGGGGAACGGAGTGTCTTAACACTAGGTTCCCTCTACCTACCCTGCTGTGTGCGGGATATAGCGTGAAGCTGATTTTATTTTACAAAATGCACAGGTATTGGTTAATATAAGCTTTTAGTGCAAATACGAATAAATAAAACATACACGACACCCATTCATTACGAAATATCATATGATAGACTGAACAAGATACAGAGAATAAAAAGGGCAATTTTGATTTTGCAAAAAGCCCAAAACGATGCCCTCTCCAATTTCAGAGAGAGCCTTCACAAAAGATCACCTACATTAACTATGTATGGACAAAAACATGGACAAAAACAAGCACGCCATGGGCACGAATAGAAATTAAAAAGAAAAAAAAAGTATATATAGAGGAACATTCCAGAAACGGAAATGCGAATTGAATTTAAGTACATTTTAAATTTCCAACCCCCAAGCTTTGACCGGGCGAAATAAAAGGACGGCGTGTTCGAAATACGAATGCTTTTTGATCTCGTACCCTTAACGGATAAGGGATGGATTTGGGCGCCGCACGACTAAGTGGATTATTTTTCTTCGTGTTTACTAGTTTTATAAAACAATTTGTCGCGATATTGTCAATGAAAATTGTGTTTTTATATATCTTTTTTCTTTAATAAAATAAAAAAAAAATATACTAGTGGCTGGTTGAGGCCAGTCTCAGTGACTATAAATGCGACATATTATGGATTCAATTTTCAGCTCGAGGAAATGAATTATTTTATATTATATATTCATTATGTATGAAATATTTTATATTAATTTCTTCGCCCTGGTGTCGAGGCAAAGCGCGGTGTTGAGTTGCGCCATTCAACTCGCAATGACTTCATAATTCACGGGAAAATAGGGAGTGTTTTAACATAAGGTTCCCTCTGCTTACTCTGTTGTGTGATAAATAAAGCTATAAAAATTTTGATCTTTAATAAAATAAACAAAATATTAGAAAACGGTGTAAAGATACAAGAATTTTCTTAAATATTGTCAATTATAACATGACCTTTCTTGCTCTACGTTCGTATGCAAATAACGTTGTTTCAGACATTATCATAAACAAAACAGAGTTCAGTTTACATTGGTAAGTAAGGTAAGCAAGGAAACGTTGACAAGCACGGGGTGAGATTGTATTAGGAGGGTTGACTTTATGGTTGGCAATTTGAAAATTGACTTTCGGAATCTGTTTATACGCTGCGGTTAGCTTTTTGTTAGCATCGTGTGTCAATTTTTTCTTTTCTATTGTATTTGTATTGAGAAACGCCATTTTGGGGATTAGAAAATGAGGTTTTATTGTGAATTTTCGTGGCGTGTTTATAGGATTTCAATTTGGTAATTGTTTGTAATTGTAGCCCTTGTCTAGGTGAGGCGGTAGTTATTGGGTATAAATGGAGAGGAGGTGCTTTCTGAATACTGGATAAATGACCTTATATGATTACGAATGTTGGATAAATCATCTTACTAAAATTAGTTAAAAAAAGATTAATAAAATAAAAACAACTTGCGTAGGGGACACTGTAGATATAGTATTTTTTAGACGTCTCTACATAATCATAATACAGATAAAAGTATCTAAAAATATATAAAAGAATAAAAGTAAAAGCACACTCAAAAAACTTTTTTCTTAGTGTTTATTTAGGCTTTTATTATGTGAGACATCTATTTTAATTATTTTCTCTCAGGATAACAAAAATTGTCTTCAATAATACCATTACCTGTTGCAAAGTCGAAAAAAGATATCTATTTCGGATATACTTTAAAATTTAACTACATTCCACTGGTCTTTAATGTTCTATGTTTGTTTATATTTGTGTTTAGGCCTATGTATATTTTAATGTAAATATAATATATACAACAATATCAAACTTGTAAACAACAACTTTGTAAAATATTACTAACACTCTGCTACGTACATATTCTTTTTTATCAGCTTCACGCTTTATTCCGCGTGTAGCAGGGTAGACAGAGAGAGTCTAGTCTTAAGACACTCCGCTCCTAACTTTCTGCCGAATTCTGGAGGTAGTGTGTGTTGAGTGGCAGAACTTAACGCCGCGCGAAAGGAAAAAATGTAAATATTAAATATTTCATTTCCTCGAGTAGGATCGAACCCACAACTTGTCGGTGTTATAGTCACACTCTTGTGCCTCTGCGCCACGAGTTGCTTCAACGTACATATGTCTTGATTTATTTATTTTATAGGTGAAGACATATAAGATGTATAGGTTTTTTTACCGTACACAATATTTCGTTTACTCTCTATAGAAAGTGACATTGGCGATGTGATTAGTGCTCAACTGGCACACTCGGAACATTATAAGTAAAGAGCAGTTCAACATTATTTTCAAGATTAAAAAAAAAAATAATATATAATTAATTAATATGGCGACTTAGATCATAAATAAGCTAAATTACTGTACTTTTCTTAGAGCAATATACTGTGTCTTAAGAAGAAACTCAAGATTTCATTTACAAATTATCTTTACATGTCAACTAAACGAGGCGAGGGCGTGAAAGTTGATTGCACATTTTCCGTCCGCCGCCCTCTGGCAGGTCATCCATCATCCACATATGAAATACGCCGATAGACCAACGGGGATGTGGATAGAAAGAAACAATGGTGGGTGTGAATTCGATTAACACAAAGTAATATAATGAGTTTGAGGCCAGTCGTGGCGCAGCGGCACGGAGTGTGACTGTAAAACCGACTAGTTGTGGGTTCGATCCCCACTCGAGGAGATGAAATATTTACTTAAATTTGTATTTCCATTTCTTCGTTCTGGTGTCGAAGGTTTACCCCTCGACACCAGAGCTTAAGTGCGGTGTTGAGGTCTGCCACTCAACACGCAATACCTCCAGAATTCGGCAGAAAGTGGGGAACGGAGTGTCTTAATACTAGGTTCCCTCTGCCTACCCTGCAGTGTGCGGGATACAGCGTGAAGCTGATTTGATTTGATTTTTAGTATAATAAGTAATAGAAAGCTTTTATTAATCGACATCTGTAAAAGGACGAGGTTATCAATTGGACTGTATTTTTCTTTGTTCTGATTCTTTTTCTATTTAAAAGCTGGTGTCTCGTGTGGTCTCATTTCAATTTCATTTTAATATTCCTTCAATCGATTTTGAAAATTCTTTTTTATTGGAAAGTTTACCCTTCGAGGGTAGTTTGATGAAAATTTGGTTAGGCTCTGATTAAGGGATCCGGTTGAAGGTGGTTATTTTTTTGATAAAAAATATTATAGAGACCCAGAATATTGTATTTAACTGTGTTAATTGAATTTTTGTTTTTGCCAGTTGAAAACAATCAATGAAAATGGACAGAAAAGTGCAATATAGAAAGAAAATGTGTTCAAACTAAGAACATTGATTAGTCGTATTTTATATACAGTAGATAGTAAAGCTTCAATATTGCTTTATTTGAGGGCCATTATGGAACAGATCAAGTTATAAATATTATGGTTTCGGTATTCTGTTTTAATTTTTGGTATATATTTCTTTATTTTTTCAAACTTCGCCTTGATTATATTATTGTCAAATTCAATTAGACCCTTATATTATAAGTAAAAAAAGCTTCACGCTGTATCCCCTAGAGTAAACCTAGTGTTAAGACACTCCGTTCCCCAGTTTCTGCCGAGTTCTGGAGGCATTGCGTGTTGAGTGGCAGAACTCAACGCCGCGGTTTGTCTCGACACCAGAACGAAGAAATGAAAATATAAATTTAAGTAAATAATTCATCTCCTCGAGTGGGGATCGAACCCACAACCAGTCGGTTTTACAGTCACACTTGGTGCCCTTGCGCTACGACTGGCCTTATAAGTACTTTTGAATGATTTAATGAAATAGAGAATCATTAGATTTTAATATATTTTATTAGAATAAAGAAGAGATTTTATTTGTGTTTGTTTGTACGAAGCTGTAACAAGTATATTAGCATTATAAACATATGATACATATATAGGTGGAAAATGGTGAGTTTCCGCAAGTTATTGTACAAACTTATCTCTTGCATAATGGATATGCCCTGATAGGTTTGGTAAGTGATTGATAGAGGCCACTGTGAGTGCTCAAGTTAATGTTGTATATGATATGATACAAAGTATTTATTATTAAAATTGTTAGAAAAATATAAAAAGCGTAGCGAAAATTTTTATATAATTTTTTTTTCGTGTGTGTAAAACCTAGGAACCTAGTGTTCAGACACTCCGTTCCCATAAAGACACTTCCGTTACCCACTTTTCGCTGAATTCTGGAGGCTTTGGGTGTTGAGTAGTGGAAATCAACGCCGGGAATTGAAATAACAAACATTATTCGTTACTTGGATTTAATCGATTATCTACCAACTAATATACAACGTAACATACGTTATCGAAAGTAATGAAAAAAAAAAACCGACTTTAAAGAGTAAACTACGCAAATTTAAGATTTATATGATTTTATAATAGATAGCATTTAATTAAAAATTAAAATAAAATAGGACCACACGGCATGAACCAGCTTTCGACGACCTTTCTACCCAATCGAAAGTTCAGAGTTAACAACTATAAAAAATACAGTCGAATAAAAACCATCTTTAACAAAAGTCGGTTAAAATTATTCAAATAAAGAATATCAAATGTGTTATAGAAAACGAGAATACTCTATACCAAAAGTATATATCCATTAAAATAAATCAGTAGTCATGCGATGACGGATCGTCCAGCTTTGTTGTGTTAATGTGGTAACATTGTCGACTGAAAAGTTACCATTTTTGATGATATCTTCATATTACAATTTCTATACCATTGGGACATTTGTATCTTATTTCTGTTATTTATTTGAAATATTTAATAACAAAAATAATAAGTACAGCGTTCCTGAGATAAAAGTTCTTTACAGACAGAGAGGCAGACGGACATCAAGGTGCTCTTATAAGGTTTCCTTTTTTCTTTAAAAGGCACGGGACCCTAAAAAGAGAGATATATATAAAAACCATTCATTTAAATAATTACTGGGGCCAGTCGTGGTACAGGGGCACTAGCGTGTAACTGTAAGCGCGATAGGTTGAGGGTTCGATTCCCACTCGGGGAAAAGAAATATTCCATATTTTCATTTTTTCCCTTTGATATCGAGGCAAAGCGCGGTATGAGTTCCGTCACTCAACAATATCATCACTTAATTCAGTGAGTGCCTTTACACTAGGCTGCCACTGCCTACCCTTATACACGCAAGATACATCGTGAAGCTTAAAAAGAAAAAAAAAATCACTAAAATACATCTATAGAAAAATACCACAAGTAAACCATACCACAACAAAGTAAAAAAAATCAATACGACAACCCATACCATATGTTAACCCCATCGGTGGTATTACCATAACATTTATGGGAAGAAAGCAAAATAATACCACCACCACTTACACTGTGAGAGTCAATATTTTGTCCCCCGATGAAATGCGACAATCTAAATGACGTGTAACATATACGTGACCTACGTGACCCTGGGACGAGGGATATATGGTTGTAAAGGATATTATGAAGGTCACAGGTTCGATTTTTTAGTTTAATTATTTTTGAGCTTTATGTTTGTTTCAGCCTGAAGTGGTGTAAGTGGAGAGATGGTAGTGTTTAAATATTTCGTTCCCCGCTTTCCATCCGAATTCAAACCATTTAATGTTGAGTGGTGTAAAATTACACTGCATACAGGTAAATGTAAGAAGTATTTATTAAAACAACTTAAAATATATTTGATAAATCTTATAAAACTAAATAAATATATTAAGAGAAGTCGGCTAAATAAATAATATTAATAAAACATTAGCAAAAATTGAGGCTAGCAGTGGTCTAGGAGAGCAAGGGTGCGGCTGTAAACGTGATAGGTTGTCGGCTTGATTACCACTCGAGGAAGTAAAAAAAATAATTATCAATTCCTCGCTCTGGTAACAAGGCAAAGCGAGGCATTGAGTTCCACCACTTACCACGCTATGTCAACAAAATTAGAAGCGGAAAGTGTCTTAACACTAGGTTTCCTAGGTTGCCTCTACCTACCTTGCCATGTGCAGGATACAGCGTGAAGATTTTATTAAGATAAGTTGGCTAGTAAAATAAAAATAATAAAAAATATATCATTTTAATTTTAATGATCCTGTGAGAGATAATCTAAAAAGCCGTGTGTATCACTCACAAGGGAGACTTAGTCCATAACCGGGGGTTCTGTACTGGAATTGGAATTACTCTCAGAGATCAGAATGGTTTCATGACTTCTTGTTTGACATTTTAAATGTACCTTTTTTTCTTATTTTTGAAGAACGAAAAAAAATATCTATTTCAGTATCTTCAGTAATAGTATTGCGATATTATTTTTATATATTTATTTAGTGCACGATATTATTTTTATATTTATTTTTATTTAATTTCAAGTTTTATATAGGTTACATAAAATAAAAAAGTTAATAGATCACGTAAGCACACTGCAACAACAAAGGGTGTTGTGTTGTTAAATGTATAAGACCAGGCTATTCGAGGCCACTCGTAGCGCAGGGGTACGATCGTGCGGGTCTTACCGTGACAAGTTGTGGATTCGATTCCCACTCAACGAAATAAAATATTTAATATTTTATTTTTCTCAACACGTAATACCCACATTTCTTAATTGGAACGGAATGTCTTAAAATTAGGTTCCCAGGTTCCCTCGGCCTACCCTGCTATATGCGGGATATATCTACCTGCAATAGTGGAAAGCTGTATAAGGTATATAAATATAAAGAAAAAAAATGTATAAGGCAATAGAAATAATACCCGTCGCTATACATAAAGATTGTAAATGACGTATAAACAGCCTAAACTCTGTAATACAAAGTTGCTAGTAGTCGAATAATACTATACCTTAGGACAAATTATGCAGTGAATCCGCAATTTACAACTCTATCGGTATCTATAATAAAATCGTAACACATCGGTGTCTGTATATCGAAGATAAAAAAAAATTAAATCAGCTTCACGCTGCATCCCGCACACAGCAGGGTAGGCAGAGGGAACCTAGTGTTAAGACACTCCGTTCTCCACTTTGCGCCGAATTCTGGAGGCATTGCGTGCTGAGTGGCGGAACTCAACGCCGCGCTTTGCCTCAACACCAGAGCGAAGAAATGAAAATATAAATGTAAATAAATATTTCACTTCCTCGAGTGGGGATCGAACCGGTCGATTTTCCAGTCACACTTTGTGCCTCTGCGCCACGACAGGCCTCTGATATGGAAGATAAATGTAATATAGCCAAAAACAATGATTTTAGTTAATTTTTTCTGTTTATCATTGCGTTTGTTCATGCTTATCTTAGAAACGACTTAACCGAAGTAATTGCAGTTTTTATTATTGCATTTTGGCAATTTTCCTTTACCATTTATAGTTTGAAACATATTTATTTTAATCAGTATATAAATAAAAAAATATCATATATCGGAAGTTAAAAATCCCCTAGAAGAAGTAAAAAATTCTCTAGTCGAAACGGGGAAAGCCGCGAGCGGGTCGCTAATATATAATAATCGTCAAAACACAACATTTACATATGAAATAAGCCTCCAAATGGTGACTTAACCCTAAAATTTCGCTTAAAGGATCTTCAAATCTTATCATTATTCTAATTTCTAAGTTACTGAGTCTCGTATGTATATTTTACATTATATGTCATAGTATGCAAAATTAGTCCTTGTTTACGAAGTAGTAAGGGTAATGTGGAATGGCGTATTGCAGTATTAAGCCGTGACGCCAAACATCAGCCTATGGACCGGATGACCTATTAAAATAATCGCGGCAATTCAATAAACAACCACTATATGTTGTTGGTAACATTTAGGGGAAAATGTGGGGTTTGAAGAGTCTTGAACGTGTTGTAAATTTTTATATTGAATATATGTGTAATGTTGTAATGTGATTGGGATGTTGATGTTGTTTTAGATCCTTTTTTATTTAGAAGAAAATTCAAGTTTTTTGACAAACGTAGCTACAAAATCGATTTTTTCGTCTTCTTTGGGTTCAGTTTAACGCGAAACGCTTCTAAAAAATATAAAATAAAAAGAGAAGGAAGTGTGTTATATTTAGGTCTTAATTTTTAGGGTTCTTTTAAGGAAAAAAGGAATCGTCATAAGATCACTTTTTTGTCCGCAAAAGCCTTTATTGTTTACTATTACTATTAAAGCAAATATAATATAATATTAAATTTTTTAAAGTATCAAATAACACAAGCCGCTGTAATGTCATGTCCAAATAAAATCGCTGGCTACCTGTTTTACGCCGTAGGATATGTTTTATTGTGTCTGGACTTAGGGCCACTGCTGGCCTGCACGCCATTTCACATTAGGGCAATCGTCAAGATATTGAAATATTAATTTTTCCTTAAGTAACAGATACATTTCTATACATCTGGCGGTATCTTCTAAAGTGGTGAAGTTATTTTTCTTAGAAATGGCAATTGATGTTATAAGAACTTGGTAGTCGTTATTTGATTTTTTTTTCAGGTTCACGTTGTGTCCCGTAGGTAGCAGGGTAGGCAGAGGAAGCCTAGTGTTAAGACACTCCTCTTCCCACTTTCCGTTGAAATCTGGAGGCAATACGTGTTGAGTGGCTGAATTAAACCTCAAGCTTTGTCTCGATACCAGAGCGAAGAAATGAATATATCTTTTAAGTATTTCAATTCCTCGAGTAGAAATCGAACTCACAACCAGCCACGTTTACAGTTTCTTTTATTACTTGGTTTACATTTAACATTTTAACCAGAAAATTTTCCTAAAAATATTTTAAGGAGATTTAATAGATGTGATCATTGATAACAGTAAATATTCGTATATGAATCCCACTCTATAGAGTTTACATATATAACAATAAGTTTTACGATAAGCAATACGAAATGCTTATAAAAAAGGAAGAATATAATCAATTGAATTACTTATTATTTAAACACGACTGACCTAGTCGTGGCGCAGTCTTGTGCCCCACAAGCGTGTGACTGTAAGCACAAAAGGTTGTGGGTTCGGTTCCCGCTCAGGAAAATAAAATACTAAATATTTTTATTTTCTCGCCCTGGTAAAGACGCAAAAAGCGCGAAGTTGTGTTCCGCCACTCAACTTGTAATTCCTCTAGAATTTAACGGAAAATGGGGATTGTAAGTGTCTGAATAGAGAACGGAACGGAACCGGATTAGACGGTGTTAAGATAACACTAACTTCTTAGGTTCTCTGACTACCCTGCCAAATGCGATATCCACAATGAAACTAAAAGAAAATCATACTTTATCAAAAAACGTATAGAACTATGTCAAAAAAACATATAGAATAATACTTTAAAACACTGTGTTGGGCCTAAAAAAATAAATTAAAAAAAATAATAATTCATAAATAAAAAAATGTCGCAACTTCTCGATTGAATTTCTCGTCGAGTAATTTTTTAAGACAATTTCAAAGGCTAAAAGAATAACATAACTTCTAAAGTCATTAAAGAGAAAATTGGAAAATAATGTTAACAATAAACCTTCCCTGTCTCCAAGTCACCCAACATCTCCAGAGACGGCAGTCAAGTGACTCCAACGCTACAAGGAACAGTAAACAAACGACGACGCCTTGTAAATCATTAAGGAGGTAAGAATTAATATCAGTTTTCTTCGTCTCTGTGATATCACTGCACGATTGTTGCATAGAGTATTTTGTGGATGTGCTGTTTTGATGAAATGTATAATGGTTATTATTTTTTTTTATATTTTTCTTTAATATCGTATAAGGTAGAGTAGGCAGAGGGAGAAAAGTGTTATGACACTCCTTCACTTTCCGCCGAATTTCAGAAGTGCGTGTTGAGTGGTGGAACTCCACGCTGCGCTTTATCTTATTAACAGAGCGAGGAAATGAAAGTATTAAATATTATTTTTTTTCTAATGACAATCGAACCCATGATTTGTAGCGTTTACAGTCGCACGCATATGCCCCTACGGCACTACTGGCCTCAAACAGACTGACTGGACATCAGAGCGGAGGAATGGAAATATAAATTTAAATAATCTTTCGTTTCCTGGAGTAGGGATCGAACCCACAACCAGTCGCGTTTGCAGTCACACTTTGTGCCACTGCGCCACGACTGACCTGAAACTAAGAAATATAATATAATCTATACTTATAATAAATCTGTAGAAAAGTCGTTTCTGTACATTGAAAATATTTTAAAAAAAATTAGCCAGGGTGTTAAAGGATAACTAACAGAATCCATTTCCAACATTTTTGGAATTTTTGTCTGTTTGTCTGTTTATGTGAACACGTATCACGTAAAAAGTACACAATAAATTTAAGCAAC
>DWQW01001451.1:0-33460 GCA_018249695.1 Heliconius erato demophoon | reverse complement strand
AGTGACACGTGTGCAGGTTAGTGTTGCCACTACTCAAAAAAAATCTAACAAAATTTCTTTTTAAAATAGCTCTGTTAACACATATTTTCAAAGGTGCCCCTGTTCAAAGCTACCCCCCTCTCCCCTACTCTATATGCTTCTTCACAATCGAAGGTGTTCTTTTTTTCGGCTAACAATAAAAATTTATTCAGCTGTTTCAGAGATAAGCATTGACAGACAGACAATTTTTTTTGTTTATTTTTTAGTTTTTGTAAATATGTGTATATTCTTAAAAAAATATAGTAATACCAAAATCATAGTAAAATTTTGTCATATTTATAATTATGGAACATGGACAATATTATGTAATATGTACACTAATGTATGATTAGATTTATTGGCATTTTTGACATATATATCTATTCACGCTAAAGAAATAATCTTTTCTTTTTATATAAATATCTCCTCAAGATTTTTTGTAAGGTTTGGAAACCTTGGCTTTAATGTCATTTTACCTCGCTACCTAAGTGAGGGAAAGAAAATATTGCATATTTCATTTCCTCTAGTGGGAATCGAACCCACAGCCCATTGCGTGCACAGCCGTACGCTTGTGCCACTGCGTCACGACTGGTCGCCACGAAACTGAATTCAGAATTATCTTCTGAACAAAAAATCATTTCTCTATTAGGACAGACCCCATTCGTAGCGCGGGGGCACATGTGTGTGTGTGGCTATAAATGCGACTGGTTGTGGATTCGATCCCCATTCGAGATAATGAAAGTATTTATTTCTATTTATATTTTCATTTCTTCCCTCTGATGTCGAGACAAACCGCGGCGTTCAATTCCGCCACTCAACACGCAATAACTCCAGAATTTGGCCGACAGTGGCGAAGGGAGTGTCTTGACACTCCGTTCGCCACTTAAGTTCCGTCTATCTACTCTGTTGCTGTGAAAGGCATTCAGCGTGAAGCTGATTTATTTATATTTATTGGTGTCCTTTTAACAGACCAAGTTATATTTTTTAAGTATAATATATTTGTCTTATGACACTAGGTTCCCTCTGCCTACCCTGCTGTGTGCGGGATACAGCGTGAAGCTGAGCTAATATATTTGTTATTAAGTTCATAGCTTTGAGTTTTTTTCATATAATAAATTATATTACATTCTTGTTATATAAAAAAGAATATTAACATAAAGAAGTGAATACGATATTACTTCGTACGCTGGACACGTGCTTACCTTTTATAAATGCTAGCTGGTACCTTCATGAATATCACTTTTGAGATTTTTCTTATATCTAGTTTATGTATGTTGCAAATTTAGAATAAAAGTAACCTTGGGCAAAAAAGGCATTTTCACTTATTTAGAAAACGTATAAAAATTTGAACGTAGTGGCACTCTAACCCGCGCCTCCTGGAAACCGACCTGGTGGGTCGTTCAATTTTTTTTGCGATTTCTAAATAGGTATTTAACTTTCCTAAGTGTCGAATAACACTTTAAAAATGTAATATATATATATGAATATATATATATATATTTGTAACAAAATCAATTGTATTTTCTTATAACCTTCACGCTGAATCCCGCAGACATTGCATTGTCCAATTTTCGAGACTAAGTTTTGAAATTTATTTCACTCCCTCAAGTCGTCCTCGTCACAAAATCATCTCATTTTTAATCACCACGACCACGCCATGGCGGCCTCAATTTATTACTGAAACAATATTTTATAAATAAAACACCCTCTCATTTTTTAATATTTATTCGTTTACACCCCACTTCATTCACCATAATAATATTTACAAAATACAAAAACGAAACACAACAGATCGCGGGGACGTACTCGACTCGTTCGATTTAAAAAAGACATATTAGTGGTACAAATAACAAAACTCCATACATATATATCCATAACATCCTACGCGTAATAAGGAACATAGCTATTATAAATTTACTACCGTGCTATAGTAATATTTCAGTTATAAACTACTTTACAAGAAGAAATAGAAGTTTCAACAGTTTCAGGTACACTCGTATTACTGAAGGTACGCCTCGTTGGTGGATTTATGTGCTCGAGAAATAAATGGTCGTTGTTATGTTTTAAGGATTTTATTGAAGATTATGAGATAATTTCTACCATTATATGTTGTTAGAGCTGTATTGATATAAAGATTTAGAGTAAAATATTAGTTATCATAATATTTCTTAGATACTCATATTTATCACTTTTTAATCAAATATTGCAATAAATGAAGGTTAAGGATGTATTGGTAATTTTAATTGTAACCAATACACGTAAATAAAATACAATAAATACTAGTATTTCAAAAATTAAAAGAAAAAGTGCCGTCTGAGGCTACTCTAAATAATGTAAAAGAGGCGTAAATTGAGTAATACAAGTTTGATAACAGAAGAGATTATTATTTTTTTAATAGAAAACAGTCGATAGATTTTTTTTAATTAATTCATTTATTTGTCATTAATACCTAAAAATTACATGTATACGTTTAAAGACCTCTTGTCAATGGATATATTATAATTTTTATTGCACAATTATAACAATATTTATAAACGTTTAAATGAAACTATCAATTTTTAATTAACGTGTTTACGTGTTTGTATATTTCCGTGATTGGACGTTAGTGTGTTTGTTTTGCAGTACTTCTTGTGTGTGTGTGTATTTTAATAATTGAATATGTGTGTTGGTGTTTGTGTATTTCAACATAGACGTATCTTAGAACAGTCATTTAAGTGTTGTATATTTGCGTATTTGCAGGTTTTAATGACTTTTGTCAATGTGTATTTTAATCTGTTTATTTACGTGTATTGATAATACATAATTATTACATCACTAAATATTAGATATTACATATTACATTACATAGGTATATTATATAATTAAGAAACACAGAGTATAAGTAACATTAATTATTAGAAGTTGAACATTAATAAGAATCTTTTAGTTATTCTAGTTGTCTATGAAACTTTTACATTAACTAAACCGCTCCTCCTCGCAGACGGTCTTTGTTTTCCCATTTCCGCACTTCAATTAAATTATTTTCATTTTGCTCGTCTCTGTTCTAATGTTTTCTTAGACTTGATAGTTTTGCTGGAACATTTTTATTCAAATAAGTCATTCTGTGAAAAGATTTTTCTTATGTAATATGAAAATATATTTTTTCAGAATGTTAAGTAAGCTTGTGTAACGTTTTTACGAGAAACAAGGTTTTATGTTTTAAATTTACGAAAAGTAACTTCTTTGAATTAAAGTTATTTAAGTGCTAAACCAAAAATGTTAGCTCATTTAATTTATACTTTTCGCTTTTTTCAAAGCTATCGACATTCTTGTAATTGTAGGCTTACGAATATTTTTTTGTTTATATTATTTTTCTTTTCATCAATAAATAATCTATTGAAAAGAGGTCTCATTAATACCTAACTTGTTCTAGGAACAAAATATATCTCACTTCGGAACGGTGAAACAACTACAATTCAAAAATCAATTATAATTATTTACAAATTCAATCCATTTCAAATTATGTACAAATGCCATGATATAAACTTTATACTACTTACGTATCGTTCACTCGGTTTATTTACAATATGGGCCATTTACAAATGTAAAAGAAATCTTAATTTATTTTATTGTAAAAATGTTTGAGTAATGTTGATCGATTTTTGCTATTTCATCATAGCTAAATACATAAAAATAAACTTATATTGGTAAGCTAGTGGAAAACCGTGGATACAGGTAAAGCCGAGACAAGACAAGACAAGACAATATTATATCTGTCTTTTTTGTAGTGTCACTTTATTTCGCATATAGAAGTTACCTAACTAGTGTTAGGTCACTCCGTTTTCCACTTGCCGCCCGATTTTCTAGACGTAAGTGGCGAGTGGTTAAGTGAGGGAAGTCGAAAATGAGCTTTTTCTTGATGCCAGATGGACTCCACAGTTGTATTTAAATTTTCACGCACATTCAGTGGCTCAGTATATCAGTATATTAGCTTGTCAAGAATTTTTTTTAGTTATCTGTGATTTATATTCTAAAGTATATAATTTTAATAATAGATTCGTCTCTATTCGTCAGATTTAGCCTGTTTTTGTTTTTCATTTTTACCTTAGCGTCCCGGTTTTAGTCGAGTTTTCCAGACATGTATTGTATTTACCAAAACAAATCTGTATTATTAAATATTATAAAATTAATAATTATTTCAAAACATTAAACTTTGATTGATATTATTAGCAGTTATTACTTCAATCAAAAAATATATTTTTCATACAGGGTGGTAGTGTCAGCGCTCCTTTTACGGGAACAGCATATAGAGATAAATATTTAAAGCCCATACTTAAAGCAATTAATTAAGATACGGATTTTTTTTCAAATTTCTACTAGGCTTTTATAGAGTAGTTAAAACTGTGATTTTGTTTAAAGTGGCGCTGACACCTCCACCTGTATATGAAAACAATATTTATAAATTGAATAGATTATATACATATGTAAAACTCGTTCAATTAAATTAAAATATTACTGTAAAGCAAAAATTGTTTGTCTTATACATACAATATGTGTGTGTGTGTGTATTGTAGGTATAATACAAACAATGCTTTATAATAATATTTTAATTGAATGTTTTAATTGAAACACTTTTACCGTCGACTCCGAGACTGTCGCTGCCTCTGTGCACCCGCGACCGTGATGGATTACTGCAAAGTGCTAGAACCATCGGGTTCCCAAAAATATATAATACTAAATATACGCAATATATTCGGTTAAAGAATTTCCTTTAAAATGAATAATAATCACAAAAATTTAAAATCTTTTTTGTTTATTTTATTGTAGTATTTATATAAGCGTATATAATATCTTATATATACCTGATGAATGTAAAATTTAGTATAATGAGAGAAGAACTCACTTTACCTCAATTTTATAGATTTTTGTAAACTTGTAAGTTCTATTTAAAGTATCGTTAATTTATTAGCCCTCGTTATTATAAAGAACTATACCAACGGCATTAAAACTAATCTTAATTAAAATATTTTACCAGCAACTGGAGCTTTTGTTTTGCTTTGTAAGCAAATATGCAGAAATTTAAATTTTAATTAAAAAGAAAACAATAAAATTTAATGTAAAATTTTTTGTAAGTTTTGAAATGAGCTTAAGCAAATGCTTTTTTAAATAATAATAATCTTTTCATTTCCTTTAAAAAAGCTTCTGGAAGCTTAGTTAGAAGTTCAAATTAAATATAGCGTGCAATTGACAATTGAATAAAAATTACATAAAAATTACCACATATAAACAAAAATCTATTAAGGACTAACATTTACTTGCTTTTTTTAAAATATTTTGACATTTCACTTAGAAATTAAGAAGTTTCCTATTTTTATAAAAATTAAATAGATATTCATCAAAATAGTTAAACTGCAACCTTAATAAACACATCTCGAGACTAAAGTCTTTTATACATTCAATTTAGAAACTAAATAACAATATAAGTGACATGGTTTAACTTACAAATCACATTTTTAAAAAATATATAACCTAAAATCAAACGTATTGAGCTGAAATAGAAAACTGAAAAAAGTTTAAATTTCAATAAGTTTTGAAGAGCTCCAAAGCCCAACAAAAGTCCCAGCGAGTCCGCGAGGCGATCACCTGCAGGCGAGCGACGACAGCACGTACGCGAGCGCGGCGCAGCTCAGCGGCGCCGCCGCGTACGTCGCGCGGCTGCTGGTCTGCATCGCGGCGGGGTGCTCGCCTAAGGGGGGAACAATAGTAGTGACTCATTTGTCCGCTTTTCAGTGTTCCTTCTACCACTGTTAGTGTTTTTCTAATAAATAACGGAGGTTATATAAAGGTGTAATGTAAAACTATAATGGTAGAGTCTGATTATAAACGTGGCAGTTGTGGGTACGATTCCAACTCGGGGTTTTTTTATTGACATTTCCTCATTTTCGTATCAAGATAAAGCGCGACATTGAGTTGCGTTACTCAACACGTGAAGCTATAAAATATAACATTAATAAAATACGATATCAAGAACCAATTATTCATGATCGTGCGATCAAATGGTTCAAGCTGATACTGGTGCACCAGACCAGAGATGAGAACAATACTCCATATGAGGCAGAACCTGGGCCCAATATAGGGCCAATCGGTGTTTTGGCGTGAAGTACCGTCTCGCTGACCCCCAGTTTCTTCGAGGCCAACTTGGCCTTACTTTCCAAATGATCGCGATGCTGGCAGTCACTCGAGACATTAAGGCCCAATATACTGATACTGGGCGTAGCTATAAGGGGAATGTTTTGAAAGACTGGCGATATGATAAATGGGTTTGATTTTAGTAATTAACAAATCGAGAGATGCCGCAACGGAAGACACAAAAGAAAGATTTGCACGGCCAAAGTATACAGCGTCCACTGTGCTATCATTTGCATAGCAATGAATTCTAGAATCCTCCAACATGTCATTGATATACAGAAGAAACAGCGTAGGGGACAACACGCAGCCTTGGGGAACTCCAGCATTAAAGGGCATATGTTTGAAGCAAAAACCATCGACAACAACCTTGAGAAAGCTGGCGATGCACTTCCATAAATTATTGGGAAGCCCATAGGGTGGAAGTTTAGCAAGGAGCGCCTCATGCCACACTCGATCTAAGGCCTTCGCCATGTCCAAACTAATTGCCAGGCCCTCTCCCTTGCTTTCAATAGCCGCAGCCCAGCGGTGGGTTAGGTAAACCGGAAAATCACCAGTTGAGCGACCATGACGGAAGCTATATTATCGGTCATTAATCAATTGATAATTCTCTAGATAAACCACCCAGAGAGAAAGCGGAACCCTTGAGAGTGCCCAGAACTGATGAGTTCTGGAAGGGTAGTTCTCAAGCTTCTCGCCGATTTTGGCGATATGCTCGAATCTTGCTGTGGCAATTTGCCGCTTAAAGAACCTAGAGGCTTATACTTCCTTTTTGAAGTTTTCACCTCCGGATCTTTAATAACCAGTACCTCGGCCTAGATTTGATATGCTTTGCGTTTGCTAGAGGCAGCAAGCTTGCAAGACGTATGAAACCAAGGCTATGACTTGCCACCGATTGGCACTATAGTACTAGGTATATAAAGTTGCATGCCCTGTAGACCTACATCGGCAACAGCAGCGGTACAGGTACTAGGATGACAACAGAAGCAAACCGGCCCCTAGAGATAAGATGAATATAATGTACGCATCCCATCCCAATCTGCTGACTTGTAGTGCCAGACGTAACGAGTTGCGGGTGATCTGCAGCTGCCGCGCTTAATGGGTACGACACTCGGTACCAGGCAGTGGTCAGAAGACCCCAAAGGGGTATCGACGACAACCTGGTACTGTTCCGGATGTGAAGTCAGCAGAAGGTCTACGTTCGGGAGACGCGTAGGGATCTGTGAGAGTATATCGTCGATAGCCGATTGAATATGCTACATGAGCCGATCCATTTCTGCATTACTACTGTAGGACTTGTAAAAGGCATGCGTAGACGCGGGCACGATCGTCCGAGTTAACACGGAGCTAGACGGTAGACAGGTCCCGACTGTCAAAATGGGCAAGACGACGGAAATTTAGGTCCTCCCTTACGAACACAGCGACCCCGGCATGAGGCATAAAGTTACGTTCTATTTTGTATCCGGGGTATTGGAGATAGGCTGTGTCGCTCGGTCGGGCAATTTGAGTCTCCGTCAGGAATAACAAGGCCGACCGTGCCGTCTCAAGATGGTAGTGGACGGCATTCAGGTTGGAATTGCAAAAGTCCACGTTGAGCGTGGCAGGGGGTGGAGCATACGTCTCGTTTGCCGTCTATAGCCGAGTACTGTGCCCTCCCCAGAATTCGATGGGCGGCCTGAGTTTAGAGATTCAGGGAAGGATTCTCCAGCACCGGAGGTGCTGGTACGCTCCTGGGATAGTTTCTCTTAAAGTGCCGGTATCATATTCCAGAGAGGAGTGGGCATTGGGCGCCGGAGCCCAGCATTACCTGATGCGAAACGCAGTGGCATAAAGCCACTACTTCACGCCAGTTTTCTATGTCCGGGGTGGTAATGATCCGGTCGAGTCTGCCCATGCGTGTTACCAGTACGACACCATCAGGACCAGGATAATCCTATTCTAGGCCGGAATCACACGGCGAAAAACGACCTCTGCTTACTCTTCTATACAACAGCAGAATAAAGGGTGAAATATTTCTTGTTTCTTTCAGATGCTATTAACAAACCGCAGAATTCAATTGATTTTATATACAATTTCCATAATAATTATATCCACAAAAGACAAAAAGTAGAGCAATTAAAAATATATATACTCGTAAGTCAAATTCATAATAACGTATATTCTGAATTCTTTATACACAAAAAAATAAAATATAAATAAAATGAAATAAAATAAAATTATTTATATTAACGTAGTAAGAATTTTTATACAAGTAAAACACGAGAGGAATTTCGAAATGTTATCTTGGAGCGTTACTGAAAAATGTTAAGCATTTCATGCTCCAGTTTCACAAAATTATAAGAGAGGAAAGTACCAGAAAATATTAGAAATGCAACTGACAATGTGTTTTGTTTTTATTTGTCTTTAGGAGTACCTACGTAAGTACTTTTGTTTAGAATATTCTAGAATAATTGCATATTATTATGTTGGTAGTGGTCGCCATTTTATTTCATTTGCTGTTTTTTCCAAGTCCAAGCGTATATTGCAACTATAATTTTGAAACAATGTGCGTTTAAAAAATATGTACATTTTGTTTAAGGTTAAAATTAAAGTTTACTATTTTTAATAAAATGTTTGTGATCTTTTTATATCACATATTTTTAATAATTTTTTATAAAAAAATACTTTTAAATTTACGTTTAAGTGTATTAAAGAATTATTATATTTAATTTATTATCATTTCCTCGCTCTCGTAGATAAAGCGCGGCGTTAAGTTTCGCCACTGAACACGCAACATCTCAAAAAATGGATGGATGTATGTGGGAATGTCTTAACATTGGGAATCTAGTGTCTACATACTTTATTATACAAAGGATACAGCGTTACCATTACAAAAAAAAAGAAAGAAAATAAAAAAGTCAAATAATGCATTTTTACAAATCTTTCTTCATCTTATATCAATCAAAAAGCAAAAAACCTTACCATTTAACACATGAACGGATACAGAAGCAGGATGTGCGTTATTCGGAACGCAAGTGTAGTTGCCAGAGTCGGTGAGGGCAGCTTTAGTGACCAACAGCTTGCTAGTGGTGCCTCCCTCCGTTTTCTCCGTTTCTAGACTTATGCCACCTCGTGGTGAGTCAAAATCTACAACCGCATTGCCGTGGTACCTGTTCATAAATTGATAATATTTAATTAAACGAATATAAAATAATAATATGCGTTTATTTCTTAGTTTCATGTAATATCCCGCATGAAATAGGATAGCCAGATGCAGGTTCCATTAGTTAGTGGTCAAGACATTCCGTTTTCCACTTTTAGGATGGAAATTAGAGAATAAAGTTGTTTAATTTTGGATTTTTTCTCTACTATATTCAGAATACAGCGTGAAGTTAAAACAAGAGATTTTATTTGGAAAAAAAAGTTATGTATCTTTAGACTTCTTAACAGAAGTAATAACTTTCAGTATAAGCACTGAGGGACTTGTTGTCTTCACTCGGAACTAATGGATGTGCGTGATTGATTGGTTCAGGTCTCAGGTGACGTCGAACGAGCTGACTACGCTTACCCATTAGTTCGCATCGTAAGATTATATTGAAGGTATATTTTGAATATTATATTTGCTATACAATTTTTTTTAATTAATTATAATATATAGAAATTTACGATTTTTAGTTTTTTTTTTTAATTTTATGCTCTATCACATATAAAATATATGCAGCATACAGTGTGAAGCGAAAAAAACCAGGCAAAGGCACCCTTTGTTGGTCAGGTACCGCCCAATTTTCAACACATTGCGTGTTAAGTAGCGATACTCAACGCCGCTTGAAGAAATAAAAATAATGCTAGTAATCCCCATGTGGGAATCGAACCCGCACCTATCGTGAATACAGTCAGCCAGCTTTGCTATTGCATCATAAATTAAAATATCATTATACAAAAATATTTTTATAATACAAATGAGAGTAAATTTTTCATACAAACATACATTTAAATTCGTTTCGAGTAATCTATCCCAAGAAGGTCCCAAAGGATGTTATCTCATCGAATTTAATCAAAAGAAAAATAAAAGTAAGCTAAGCTGCGAAAAACAGCAATTCAATTTATAATATTTGACTTTCCTTCTTTCCGAATTTAAGGTCTATAAAGGTTTTCCTTAGAAAATGAATATTTAAAGAGCGTTTTCTCCAGATTGCTTTGTAAAAATATCTTAATCTATTCAAAGATTGGTAATTTTTGGAAACGCTCTAGCCCTTTTGAAATAGTCACCACCTGTGTTTCTTAATTATATTCAAACTAAAAATGTCAATTTTCTCACAAGCTTCTGGAGTTTACTCTTCAAAGAGAAAATACAGGGTGATACTAGAAAACAACAACAAAAAATTAATAACTTAAAATTTCCAGACTTCCCACTTAGGAGCTACCCAAAATGAAGTATCTTCAGTCACCTATGCTAGAATACAGTAACTAAGGCGGTCGCGGCTTACCAGAGGACGGAGGCGCTGGAGGGCGGCGACGAGTGCACGTTCACTGAACACGTTAGAGATATCGTGCTGCCTTTCTTCACGTACACATCCTGCGAGCCCCAGATACTCGCCGCGGCGGCTGCAACAAGCGAAACTAGGCTTTATTACAAGAAAATAAAGTTTAAATTGGAACAGTAAGCACGTTATCTACTCAACTGAACATCAAAGGTAGAGGTCTGATTAATATCATTTAGGTTTTTATTTTTAGTTATTCTGTAAGAAATGTAAATAATCGAATAGAATGTTGAATTTGCTATGATATGTTTTAGAATAGAGTGAAAGTGAAAATATGATGAGTTGGTTGGTAGAAATCAAAAGTTTCCGTTTTGAATCAACCTATTCTATGGAAACATATGCTTTATTTATATATTTAATATAAAATAGTCTGAATAAAATATAAATTTATAACTTTTAATCACCATTTGGATAGATTGAACAAGGCCTTAATATATTTATTTATAGTTATTTTAAGACTTTACATGTCTCTTTTACGGAACACTCAAAAATCCAAAATTATAAACGTTATAACAATGTAAACCAAAGTTCATATTAGATAAAGATCCCAGGGCCCCCAGACCTACGTCAAGACCGACCCGATAGCTCAATCATCCTCCCAGACGGTGATATACCATAATTTGGCACTCTTTCAAGTTAGTGAGCATGCATACTATCTTAACTATATATTAGACTAATAGTCTCCAAAATTTCAGCTTTGCTAAAATGACGTAGGTCTGGGGGCCTCTGGATATTGGGCATTACCTATGGTATGAACGAATGTAAAAATATGAGGAGAGAGAGAGAGACATTTTATACATACTTTTAAATATACTACTTAGTGTACTTTTATTTACCCCAAAAATATATATACATGACCAATGATTTTGGGCTATATCATATAACACATAAGCAAATAAGTCTATTAAATAAACAACATAAGATCTGAATTTGCGGTTGAAACACATTCAAACATTCCAAGCCAACTAAGCTACTCTTGTACAACATTTCACGAGGGACACAATCTTAAAACCGCCAACATCTTTAATATTTCACAGCAAAAAGCACTACTCTATTCTGAAAACTGCCGAAGCCAAAGAAAATGAATCGGATATTCGAGAGGGGTATGCCGTATGCGAAACAACTAATTAGGGGCTAGTAATTATTGTTGTTTATATAGAAAACGTAAAAGGAATATAGTACCTGAGGAACGGACCGGTGGCTGAGGCGCGGGGGTGTGGGACTCATCTGGAATGCACAAGACAACAGCTTAGGATGGGAAGAGGAATACTAAACAGAATTCTAGCGAAAGGGTGAATTGTTAAATTACCAACCAACCAACGTTTAATTTCTAAATAAATTATATTATATACCCACATATATATATATATATATGGGTACATTGATTTTAGATTGATTTGAAGTCACCGTGGCGCGGTGTTACCTCTGATGGTTGTGGGTTCAACACTCACACTAGGAACTCATGTTTATTTTTTGTTTACAAAGATAAAGAGCGGCGTTGGGTTCCGTCATTTAATACGGCTTACGGTACGGCAGCGAAGGTGGAGAACGGAACGTTATGACACCATGTTCTTTCTGTCTATTATACTGCTGGATTAAAGCATGCACCTAATTGCTTTTAATTTAAGATTTAGTGTATTGGTCATGGGTTCAATGTAAAAGTGCTTTTTGCTGAAAACTAAAATACTTCACTTGGATGACTAACTATTGATGTCATCATACCGTACTTCTAATATGCAGATTGTCTGCTTGGACAAAATACAGAGTAATTCTTAATATGCAGTAACATCTTAAAATGTAAAAAATATTTATTATTGAGGTTGTCGTGGTGCAAGGGCACAAAGGTGTGACTGTAACGCGATGGTTGTTAGCTATATCCTCACTCGACAAATTATTATTTATTAAAATATAGAAAAAAAAATATTTATATAGAAAAAAAAAAAATTGTATTAGGCTTTTATGGAGTAGTTAAAACTATCGTTTCATTTAAAGTGATGCTGACACGTTTCCCCGAATTATATATTTATCAATTAAAAATGCTTTAATAGAATAATCCAAGTTGAATTTGAAATTCCATTATTTATATATATAAAAGGACATGTCCCGACTGACTGAGGTAAGACGCACGCACAGCCGTAACCGCTGTGCGTAGAAACGTGAAATTTAGACAGACTAACCTAACGAAAACAATTTTTTAATCTGGACGTCCACTAAGAAGGTATGAAATAGAAGTTAAAAAATTTTAAATCGTCATCGATTTTTATAAAGTTTGAAATTCAGACTCTTAAAAGATTCCATTGAATCCGTGTTTCTTAGTTTTTTAGAATTCACCCCCTAAGGGTTCAAATAAGGGGTTGAAAGTTTATATGGAAAAATCTTTAAATCGCCACCGATTTTTATAAAAAAATATATTCTGACTGTTAAAAACAATTTTATTGAACACGTTTCGTAGTTTTTTTAGGATTTACCCCTAAGGGTGCAAATAAGCGGGCGAAGCTGAACGCGTCTATTAGTTTAATTATAAAATAAAAATCAGCTTCACACTCTACGCACACAGCAGGGTAGGCAGTGGGAACCTAGTGTTAACACACTGCGTTTCCCGCTTTTCGCCGAATTCTATAAGAATTGCGTGTTGAGTGGCGGCACTTAACGCCGTGCTTTTGCCTCGACACCAGAGCGAGCAGAATGAAAATTTAAATTTCATTTCTTCGAGTGGGGATCGAACCCCTAACCAGTCGCGCTTACAGATACATTTAGAGACACTTTGTGTCCCTGCACCACGACTGGCTTTTTATTTAATTATGATCTGTTGTTTTAGCTCCACTCTGCATCTCACACGTGGGATTGGCGAGAGAAAGTGTTAAAACACTTCTTTTTCCAAACACCGCCCGCGCTTTGTATTGTTACTAGAACGAGAAAATAAAAATAATACATATCTTTTAATAGGAATCCAACTCGCAACCGTCGCGTTAACAATCAAACACTGTACCAATATGCCACGGTGATTTCATCACGATATTTTTCTTTGTGTAAAAATACCCTCAAATAATTATTCATAAAACGTTGACGAAAAACAAAAACGTTATAATATATAGCTGTTAGTAGTTTCCTATAAACGCATATTTGGTTACGTACCAATATTTTTCAGCGTAACAAGCCCTGTAATTGGCTGGAGAAATTGAGATGCTTGATTTATTTCCGGTAGTGGAGCGTATACTGACAAATGACTCCCGTATTACAAACGATGAGATAAAAAAGCTACAGCACACACGACTTTTCGTGTTGTTGTCGTTTCATGTTGAAATGTTTCATTTGTTTGTAATATATGCACTATAGTATGTGAAACGGCTAGATGTATTTTTTTTATTTATGAAATTGATATTGATATAGAATTGACGGCGTTGAGTTCCGTAAGTCTATATGAAATGGATCGAATTATGAAGCGGGCGAAGAATAAAAATAGTTTTTTTTATAATTAGGTCGAATTTCACACTGCGTCCTTCAATTTCTCTCAATTTTCGAGATATTGTGTGTTATGTGGCAGAAGTCATCACCATCTTATTGCCAGAGCAAGGGAATAAAAATATTTCACATCGCTGAATTGAAATCGAATCTACAACCGTCGCGTTTACATTCGGAAATACATATGCTACGCTTTGTATCTATTTTAGTGAAATATTATGTTTTGAAAATTGACACCTATGAATATTAAATTTTTTAACGATCTCACAAAAAAATCATATATTGAAAATACATTTTTAAATCATATATAAAACCAAACAATTTTACCTAATAAATAGTAGCTTGTTGCGGACAATGTTGAAGGAAATCTACGGCTCTTAGCAAATTTGTATAGGAAAAATAACAGAATAAACCAAAATTAGAATATAAATTATATGATTCTTTGTCAAATACCTGAATAACTCCCAATATTAGCTTAAAGTATTAAGAAGCGATCAGCGAAGCGAGGGACTTTAAACAAGAGATTTTAGGAAGTGGTGAAAATTTGTGTGCCGACAGTCTAATTGTGCAATTTACATTTAAATTTAAGTTTTATCACGTTGGGAGATCACAATCTATGGTAAATATTAATTAGAATAGAAGCTGTCCTGGAGCAGTGGTAGAGTGATTAAAGGTATGCAACATAGGGAATGGATTGTAGGCTTAATCTGCACTCTGACAAGATAAATATGTTTTTTTAGGTTTATACTCTATCCCGAGTGGGGTAGCCAGAAGAAATGGATCACCAAATGCTACCGACTTAGTATATCTTTTACTTTTTTTTGTTTATTTGTAATGTTATCAACCTCTTCATACGTGCCCGGGGAATCTTCATGCTTTTAACGTGACCTCCTCCCTTCCAGTATTTTCTATATAATATATATTCATAGATCAACTCACACCTCTTTCTTAGCTCTCCACTTTTCACTTTTATGTATATTGCCCCTTAATATGTGATTGGGTAGAAAGTGCTCCTCCACATTTGTTACTTTTATGATTTTCGATGTTTTTTAATTATTATTATATTTATTTACATAGAAATATAATAAAAAAACTCGAACACTGTAACAAAAGTTACAACAAAAAATACCCCAAGAATTATCCAGTTAATTCAGTAATTTTCATTCAACCATGTTTAAAGCAAGCGATTGCGAAACAGATAATATAAAATTTTCCAAACTTAATATTTGGGTCACTCGGCGAGTCGAGATTGCTATTTTCATATAAGAATTCCACCAAAATTTTTAGTGGTAATTTTTGTTAATTATACCATCAAAGCTTTATAAAGGGGCCGTTGTCTTTGCCCTATTAAGTTTTACTCTTGCATCTTATATTGGAGGGGACTTGTGGAGTTAATTTATACAATCCTGAAGCTAATCTTCGCTAAGGTTATTATTAATTCATACTGATGAAGTTTGATATCAAAGGAGTGGATTTTAATAAGTATTTTTTAATTATTATATAGTCGTCTTTCCTGTCAACAATATGGTGAGGCAAAAACAAAATTGCATCAAATATTTTAGCGCCAAGGCAGCGGGAGCAGATGGAGTAGTTGCTGAGATAATCAAATATGGTGGGCCAAGTGTTTTAGAGTTGTTCTGGTTTTTGTGCTATTACTTTGATTAGCTTGGGTAGTAAAGTTTATGCTAAAATATTAGAGAGAAGAATGCAAGAGAGATTCGAAAGGCTGTTGTGGGAGGTCCAAGAGGGCTTCAGACCTGGAAGATGGCATATGCATTAGATTGTTTTCCTCCGTATGGTCGAGGAAAAATTCTCAGCCGTTAATTTAAAAAAAATCTGCGTTTTTGGTGAACGAGGTAAAGGTTAATATTATTAATTTATTTGTTGATAGAGGTCAAAAAATAAATTAATAATATTAAATTATGACAAATTATAATAGTTTGATTTTTCTGAACCCTGAACCGCAAAGGTTTCATAAGATGGAAGTATAGTTTCATATATGTATTTGTAAACTTAGCGACCATGGAAAAGTTTAATAGTAGTCCAAAAGAAAGAAATTAGAATGGATCTGTGTTCTTTTACGTAAAAACTACTAAACTGATTTTAATGAACTTTACTATAAGCTATATAACTTGTTGATCACAATAACGTATAATATATGTTGAGATTAATGATATTTGATGAGATTTTTTATTACATAAGACAATAAGTTCAAGCAGACGAAGCCGCATTTAGGTCGCTAGCTCTGCATAAAATCGTTCTTAGCTAACTCGGTTTACCATCAAAAATATATCCTACACGTCTCTTGGCTTTCACCCAGTATCATACATACCCATACCCACATATACAAGTATATATCCATACATAGCTCAGAGAAATTGCTTCCACTTTGTATCCCGGTATTACACCCACTTCTAATATGACGAGAGATGGATGTGTGATTACGTCGTCACATTTCATAGCCCCCGCGAATGTTTCCAACATTAAAATGATAAACAATTCATTTTATATATAAATTTTTTTTTTGAAGATTTTGCGATTTTTATTATTATGGAAGTCAATTTTCTTTTCATATCTTATTTGATCTTGTTATTTGAGATTTGTTACCACGTGGATTTGGGATTTGGATTTTGGATGTACCAATTAGTGTAAGTATGTAATACAAAGAAAGGAATTGTTTTGAAGCTGGTGTATTATTTATTTTGATGTAGTAATGCTTCACGTAAATATTTATCTATCTAGATAAGAACATATGAATTAAAGGTCAGAGCGCTTGGACGTTTTTAAAATTTATCTATTTTGTTAGTGATATGTTAAGAGAGTCGTAATATGAAAATAATGAGTGAGAAATCTATCAAAATTAATTAAAGTAATTGCTTCAAAAAATTCCGTATAAAATAATTTTATTTAAAGGGTTTTATTTTCCTTAAATTTTAATTTATTTCTTATAATGCTTGCAAAATAGCAAGCCAAAAACTGCGTTTACTAAATTTAGCTAATCGCAATTTTTTTAAAAATTAATTATATAAAACTCATATAATTTCTGTAATAAGTGCCTTTAGCCACTTAACCCTGTTCCCCACTTTCCGGCCAATTTTCAGGAAGTTGAAGGCTGAGCAAAACTTAACAATTTGCAAAAACAAGAAATTATTTTAAATAAATATATACCTTCCACATTTAACATAACTGCCATGTTGATTTTAGGTTCAGTATTGATCTGGCACTCGTAGACACCAGCATCTCTCGGCTGGACGTAGTCTATCTTCAGATCCCAGTCGTCCGACGGCTCAGGGTGCAACACGCTGAACCTCGCGTCCCCGGTGTAGGTGAAGATGTGGGAGGTCAGTATGTGTAGATCTCGTTTTCTCATCCAGGATACCTAGGCAAAACGATTTGTTAAATAATTTTTAAAAAATAGCAGTCTTCTGCTTAGCAGGGTGGGAAAGGCAGCCAGTATTAAGGTATTCCGTTCTCCACTTTTCGCCCGAATTCGAGATACTGTATGTTACACGGTCAGTCACGGAATTTAGTACAGCGGTTTGTCTTTCCATAGTGGAAAAATGAAAATAATTCATTGCCGCGAGTGTAAATTGAGCCCACTACCATATGGATATCCATGGATATCCCACTGCGCCAAAGTGGTTTCACTGCTACTACTAGTTCGTAATATTTTAAAAATGTTCTATTCAACTTCAATTGAAATATTGAGGGAACGATACAAGAATATCTTAAAACGGCTAACTTTTAAATGGTTCATGGGTGTCATAACTTAAACTAAACGCTTGCAGAATCGAAACCTAATAAATTGAAAAAGATTGTTTTTTTTTCGATATAACATTTGTTGATTGCCGTTGTTTTTTCATATAACACGTTACTCATATTGAAAATCGCGGACATAAATTTAAAGAAACCCCTAAACTCCAAACATACGAGTATGTACACATATATTCACCAAAACGCAAGAACACACCCACAAAAAATACCGAAAGCGAATTTTGATTAAAACAACAAACAATCAGCGTATAAAAATTAAAATAAGTATATTTTTATTTGAGGCCTCAAAGAAATTAGAAAATAAATTCGCCCCTTTGTTTTGGAACGTAATTAGAGTAAGCCATAGCGAGTCCAGAGTAAGCCCGAGTCGTAATTAAGAAAGACGCAGTGCTCAGACTCTTTACAGTCCCTTAAATAATAAAATTAAGCAACGGCTAAGCGTTTTTTTTTGCCTGTTTTTTGGGTAAAATTTTGCATCCAATTTGATGAATTGGGGTCTCGTTGAGAATATCTCATAAAAGGGGATGAATTATTTTTGAAATATTTTCAATTATTATAAATTATGTTTGTTTATCTTTTTGAAGCCAGTTGTGGCGCAGCGGCAAGTGTGACTGTAAAACCGACTGGTTGTGGGTTCGATCCCCACTCAAGTAGATGAAATATTTACTTAAATTTATATTTCTATTTCTTCGCTGGTGTCGAAGCTAAAAGCGCGGCGTTGAATTCTGCCACTCAACACGCAATGCCTCCAGAATTCGGTAGAAAGTGGGGAATGGAGTGTCTTAACACTGTCTACCCTGCTGTGTGCGGGATACAGCGTGAAGCTGATCTTTTTATTTATTAAGTGGGAACCCGACGGTTATCGCCTATTTAGATATACGCATGTATATCTAAATAGGCGATAACAAAATTATATCAAACTAGGTTTTAATTACAGCTTCTCCCTCGTAGTCAAGAGGAAGTAATTAAGACTTTATTTTTATGGAAAAAAAAACAAGGCGAACGAGCGTACGGGTCACCTGATAGTGAGTGACCACCGCCGCCCACGACCCCGTGTAACACATGGCATATTCTTAATGAACGAGGAAAGCCTGACGTACTCTGTTTAACGTGATATAATGTAGGCTATAGAGTTTGCATAAAAAATTACTGTACACCACCCTTACTTTTGATATCAGCGCGTCATTATAGGTAACATAAGTGTATATTTAAACTATTTTTTTTTCAGCTTCACGCTGTATCCCGCACACTGCAGGGTAGGCAGAGGGAACCTAATGTTAAGACACTCCGTTGCCCACTTTCTGCCGAATTCTGGAGGTATTGCGTGTTGAGTGGCAGAACTCAACGCCGCGCTTGTCCTCGACACCAGAGCGAAGAAATGGAAATATAAATTTAAGTAAATATTTCATCTCCTCGAGTGAGGATCGAACCCAAAACCAGTCGATTTTACAGTCACACTTTGTGCTCCTGCGCCACGGCTGGCCTCATAGATATAGATATTTAAACATTTTTAAATGGAAATCGAATTCACAACCATCGCGTCAACAGCCAGGCCCTATCAACTACGACTCGTCGCTTCTTCTCGTTGTAGTTTATTTGTTTAGTTAGTTGCATTTACTAATGTAATTAATATAGAAAGTTTCATATCATATTTCATTCAAAATCCCCAGGGAGTGTGAAAGCACACATACGGTTATCTCGAACCCATCATATTTGTACGATGCGAGATAGAATTTTTACAATTTTTTCACTGAAATATTTAAAACTAGAAACAACATTTTTTTAGCTTCACGCTATATCCCGCATATAGCACGGTATGCAGAGGGAATTTAATTATATAACAATCCATTTTCAGTCCAAATTTGGAGACATTGCGCGTTGAGTGACTGAAATAGACGCACAAAAATTAAAATATCTAATTACCACGAGTGAGAATCAAACCAAAAGTCGCGCTCCACTGCACCGTGACGGCCTGACCAACTCAAATTCAATGAAAAATTTATATTAATCTAACACCTAAAAATCACAAACTCCAATGTATCAAAACATCGCCAACCCTTTCCAAACTTATCTCGACACCTGCAGTATAAAATACCATTTTTCAAAGTCGATCTCTACCCCCTCTATGGCCCTCGCTCGACTGACCGCCATATTAATGATGTGAGATCCTCGTCTGAAAATAAATAGCATTCTGACATGTCTCTATACTATTTGACTATTTGTATGTACATTGTAATATATTGTTGTGTTTACAGGAAATACTATATTTTTTGTGTATTGTATTGAAATTCGATTTTTTTAATTTTACGCTGTATCCCTCGTATAGTGTAGGCAGAGGGAATATAGTGTTAAGACATATCGTTCTCCACATTCTATAGAATTTTCAATATATTGTGTGCTACGTGGCGGAACTCAACGCCACGAATAAAGATTTTTATAATGTATGTTTGTTTCTATCTGTGTTAACAAATTTACAGAAAAGTAAATATGATATCGAGGTGATCCGTTAGGATCTCATAGAAGTTTCAATAATTAGGTGCAATTATTTGTTTTTATACAGGTAGTGCAGGATCGGTCACCGTGGAGATCTGTTCATCATCATCATATCAATCTTTAGAAAGATTGATATGATGATGATGAATATTTTTAAAAAGTTAGTATAACGCCGTTATACTTAATTTACATTGAAATTTAATGTTACTAAATAAATTACACAAATCTAATTTTCTAGCTACGGTATATGCCGAAGGATCTTTCATAAAATTAATTTTGTTTGTCAATTAATGTTGAATTTATGGAATCTACTAAAGGAAGAATGCTTATAATTTTTTATTTATGAGTTACCGGAATATATTCTAAATATTTATATAAAGTAGGCTATTAAGGCGCAGTGGACGGTGTGTAACTGTAAATGTGCAGACGAGCCTACGCTGGATTCCCGCCCAGAAGAATAAATTATTTTAATTTTCCCGATGTTTAGTTCCATTATCGTTTTTTTTCAAGATTCTCGCTGTATCCTATACACAGCAAGTGTTTAGTTCCCTATTTTCCGCGGAATTCTGGAGGCATTGCGTGTACAGTGGCGAAACTCTACGCCGCGCTTTGCCTCGACACCAGTGCGATGAAATTAAAATATCAAATTTTCTCTAATATTATATACCCTCGAATGGAGATCGAACTTTCAATTTGTCCCGTTTACAATCACACGTTTCTGCTTAACAATGTCTCGAACACCGCGGGGAGAAGAAATCCTACTTTCTGCTATATTCGGAGTACTATAATAAAAAAGATAAATTATTCGTTGTTGTATAATAACTGATAGTATTAGGGTTATTTTTCATATTTCTTGATAAAATTCCAGTATATTATTCAGTATTAAAGATTTCTCGCTTATAAAAATATCTACAAAATATAACCTATTAATATCAGGCTTATTGCGATTTGTTGAAAAAAATATTAAAAGTTACAGAGAACATGTTTAAAAAATGCTTTAGAATCTTGTTCAGTCATTCACCGTAATAAACTACTTTCCCATTCACATACAACCTCTCTATTGTTGAGAACTAGAGTACTATTAATTCAATTCTTATATGGATTACTTTTTATAAGTGAAATGGCTGAGATTTTTTATAATCTCTGATTTGTTTAAAGTACAATAATAATCTTAAGATGATATTCTACTACAATTTCAGATACTGAACGTTCCTTAACCAATATTTTTATAACAATACTCGATAATAACTACTCGAAGCACCACACCAGCATCAGAACGTGTGACTATTAACGCAAAGGTTATGGGTTCAATTTTTACTCTGGAAAATGAATTATAATCGTTTTTCCTAGCTTTGGTAATAGAACAAAACGGAGGTTTTGTTCTTCCGACTTCCGACATTGTGTAACACCTTTTGCTTATATACCTATTAAATAATGCTTTTATCGTTGTGATCATGAGTAACAGGGTTAAGGATGTTTTTATTATGCCATATCGTTCTAATGAGATATTTGAAGGTCATTTAAGTAACTAGAAACTCGAACTTGGGACCAGTCGTGGCGCAGGGGCACAAAGTGTGACTGTAAACGCGACTGGTTGTGGGTTCGATCCCCATTCATTCGAAATGATTTATTTATTTAAATTTATATCTTTGTTTCTTCGCTCTGATGTCGAGGCAAAAAGCGTCGTTGAGTTCCGCCACTCAACACACAATGCCTCCAGAAGCTGGTGGAAAGTGGGGAACGAAGTGTCTTAACACTACCCAACAGCGTGAAGCTGATTATAGAGATATTTAGAATTGTCTTCCTCTCTACTATTACTATAATTTGTCCTTAGTTATCATTAAAGAAAAAAAGCATAAAGACACCGCCTCGCCTCTACATCGTGAATACCTACCAGACCGCGGCCTCAACAGTTATCCTACAGATAATGAGTGGTAAGAGAGGTAGAGGGAGACCTCGGCTTACTTTCAAATCAACAATATCAACACAATATCAAAGATACTGGAGGAATGCCAGGTAAAAAGCAGGATCCCCGAAGGGTATGTATGAGGAGGTAGATGACAGGGGACGAGGCGAAAGAGGTATGTAGAGACCGTATCTTTGGACGCTCTGTTCTCTCTGACTACCACGGCAGAGATACAGCGTGAAGTATATTGTTTTTATTTTTTAATTAAGATTAATAATTTTATTTTTGCTTGTATTTTATTATTTTAAGTTTTTGCTTGTATTTTATCATTTAAACGGTTTTATACGGATACGGTTATAAACTTAAATTTAAAATATAATTTTTCTACACAAAATAATAGATTTTGTAGATATAAGAAAAATAATAACTCACTGTTCTATTTCCTGTATGCTTCGCCCTGCATCTCAGCACAGCCGCTTGCCCGACCACTGCGGAAACGTTTCTAGGTGACACGTCGTCGAAATATGGCCGCTCTGCTCTTGTCTCGCTGGTCACACCCGGAAGACCGCCCAGGACTGTAACAAGAATATATTCTAAGTTAGATTTTACTAGTTTTCTCTTATGGGATGCCAAAGATTTGTATATTACACATTCACAGAAATTTATTTGAAATTTTGTAAAATAATAATATTAAGGTACTTTCAAGTTCTAAAATTAAGCTATATGTTTAACTTTTGTTATAAAATTTATACGATTATTATAGTTTTAAGCCGTCGTGGTGCAGTGGCATCAGTCGACTGTAAACGTGAGGGTGCGTTCGATTCTTACTTAGGGAAATCAACTAATTTCATATCCTCACTCGGGTAATTTCGGGCAACTTTTAGTTTTGCCACTCTAACTTCTCTCAGAATATCTCGAAACCAGATGAAAAGTGGGTCGGGCTAAATGTGAATAAATAAACTATTTATCCACAATATTCTAATTTTACTGTTATAATATGATTTTCATAAAGATTTTTATAAAGATGTTAGAAATAAGAGAATTTTACACAAAAATATGACAGTGTTTTAAAAGAAGCTTAACAAGAACAATGTATGGAAGCCGCGCCTCGCTCAAAGCCCCTCTGAGCCGCACTTAAAATCAATTTATGGTGGTATTTGCCGTTCATCGCATAATTTAGTTTACCTGAGAAATGCAGAACGCTCTAGTAAAATACAATTTTGGTTATATAATTTAATTTTGAACAAAATATTTTAATAATCATAAATTGCGCCTGATAGTAAACGCGAGGTCGTAAGTTCGAATTCCACTCTGAGCGAATTAATGATTTTTATTTTCTTGCTCTAGTAAAAAGACAATGGCTTTGAAAGTGTGATTCTTAGTCAAACAAAGTTCATATTTAAAATATTATGAAATTTATTACCTAACGTAGCACGGCGTTAAGTTCCAATACTCAAAAGCTCAAAAGTGGCAAGCGGAGCGTCCTAAAACTAAGACCTCCCCTGAGTACTTTGCTATATGCTCAATAAATCATAATAACTAAATTAAAACAAATTAATGATATCATTGACTTCCTTGATTTTAAATAAAATAATTGACATCGGAGATGTGTTCCTTCAGGGAGCTACTACAGATGCTTCTTTTAGCTTGACCGATGTATGATAATCCAAGTTATAATCTAGTTTATGTACGACTGCACACTATAAAGGAAAATATCACTCACTGGTCTCAAGATCAGACATTCTAATTTCATATTCAGAAGACGGCTGGAAACTTTCTACCACCTGGGACCGACTCCAGTCCACCATACCAGAGGACAAGATACAGTCAGCTTGTCAACTGACAGTATCTTGTTCTCTGGTATCTGGTCCTCTGGTCTGGTTGACAGATGGATGCTAATTCAGTCTACCTATGACCATGGAATACTGCAAAACGTTCGAAATGTTGGGTTTCCAAATATATATAATGCAAAATATATGCGATTAGTTCGATTTTTAAACCACATAATATTTTTTAAATTTAAAACTCTTTTGTTACATTTTAAAAATGTAATTATTTTGTTTAATATGTTTGATTAGCTGATAATGGTTCGGATTCCTCCAATCAACGCTCTATATCACTAATCATCACTATATCTCTAAAATAGAGATCAGTGTTTTGGTTATTTGACTAAGATAAGTAATATAAACAATTTGATATTTTGGTTTGTTGAAATTGGTTGTGAGTTTGATTGATACCCAGCCTATTTTGGCAAATTAACATTAAAACCGGCGTTGATTTGCGCCGCTCAAAACCTCAAAAACACACAGTGCCTCAAAGCAGAACGGTGTGCCTTAAGGTTGCCAAAAAAAGATTCCTGAGCACTTAAATGGCGTGTGCTGACTTAACCATATGAAACCCATAAAAATTATGTTCTACAAACAAATTATCAATATAATACAACAATTGCCGTTACAATCAGACGCTATCCCATTGCGCCATAATGGTCTCTTAAAATATAATGAGACTATTTCTGGAAAATTTTATTAGTAGTATTAATTAAGAAAATTATTTATTATTATATTAATTTGTTTAAGTGGAAATTATATTTTAACACTATTCATAATTAGATACTTAAAAAAATATTTAGAATATTTATAAATAATTAATAAATATTTTCAAAAATAATATCAGTGAACAGGTTGAGGCCAGTACCTATCGCAACTTTATTTGTGCAGATTTCAGGACGTAAAGTGCAAAACAACGTTTTAACATTTCCCAAAGAAATTTTAAGACAGTATTTCTTAGAATTTACCTACACTCCCTAACCTAAAAACATGCCAAATTTCAACTTTTCAGTAGTTTCTTCTGTGCGTTAACTGTCACTCACACAGTAACGGCTCCTCCGTTTTATAGAAAAACTTAATATTCTTTAACATTTAATTATTCTTAGGTTGCTTAATAATGTTAATTTTGACGTTTATATCTCAAAAGGCTACATATTACACATAAGTACCTCAAAAGCAGCTCATTTGTCCTAAAAACGACGATTATTACAAGAAAAGAATTGAAACCATTTCTCTTTTGCACATTTTAGGTTCCCAAAAAATTTTCTATTGTGTGTTAGGTTACACAAAAAGGTAACAATCCCGTCATTATCCGGAGTCAGGGCTGACGCGTGCGCCGAACCGGAAATAAGGCCGCAGCTCAAGACTTTGAAAAGCTTTAGAGTGCTTGCTGGTTAGGGCTATGGGATAAGCGATTATATTTTTATTTTGTGTATAATTTTTAGAAATATAATGAAGATACATTTTTTTTCTACATAGTTTTTTAAATCTATTGAAAACGTTATGATATGCTAAATATTATCGATAGTAATATTTATATTACGTAATATAAATATAATAGTTATTTTTTGAGAGTATTTTTTATAAAATCTCCCAAGAATTCTTTAACTTATAGCAATCTCTTAAAATGCCAAGAAACTTACTTATGAAGTAAAATAAAAAATAATAATAAATAGTAAAACCGATTAGGGTTAGCTGCAGAAAAAATAATAACAGATAGACATAAATATATTGTAATTAAATTGCCTATATATTGCAGATAATTATTGAGAAAAAAAATGTGAGAATAGTTTTATAAAATATTTTTTTAACAGATTATGCAAAAACATTAAATTATTACGGAGTGACAAGTCTTAAACTTTATTATAGTGCCATTACTGTCTAAAGAGAAAAGATTTAACATAAATCCTCATATTTCTAGGTAAATGAAGTCACTTATATCACACTGACAAAAAGAAAACAACGCGACGCTCGTCTAAAAGCCGTACCATAGCATAGTAAGCATAGTAAAATGGAAATGACAGCAGGTTCTTTGTAGTGGCACGAGCACTAAGGTGGCCTTTTGTTTTTCTAACGCGTCGTCCCCGGCCTCTACCACCGTCTCACTATGATAAAGAACCCGCGGTTGTGATATTGCACCAAATAAATCACACGAATGTACAATCTGTGTTCTTTTGTTGTCAGCTATGGCTACATTGCTTTTTTATTTTTATTTTTTTTGGCAAGAATGGCTTGGGTTGTTTACAGTGGCTGGAGTTGCTTCATATTTTAATTTATACCTCTGTACTGATTACTTGTGGTGTCCGAGATTTTGTGTCGACACTTTCTGGACTATTTTTTATTGCTTTGGCGTTGCCTTTAGATCAGGATTGCTTTGAGGTGTGTTTGTTATATTAATAAGTTCTTTAATTAGTATTGGCGCCATTTTTGTTTCTATAATAATATATTGTTTGTTTGTTTTCTCAAAGATGATTTTATATAATAGTTAAAATTTTTGACAAGAGATATTATTTTTATACTCACAATATTGAGGCCTGTCGTGACGGAGGGGCACAAGCATGCGACTGTAAACGTGACTGATTGCAGGTTCGATTCCTGCTCGAGGAAATGAAATATTATTTTTTTTCTTTTCCTCGCTGTGGTACCAATGCAATGAGTGTCATCACTTAACATGAAATACCTGTAGAATTCGGCGGAAGTGATGATTTCAGAAAGAAAGTATTTTAATGAGATCTAAGTATTTAAGTTTCCTCCGTTTGCTCCGCCTACCCTACTACGAGTGGGGTAAAACTTAAAGCTAAAAAAATATTATACGTAACTCTTCGTTCGAATCTCCGAAATTATTGAATGAATTGAACGATTATTTTTGCTAAGAAATTATATAGATTTCACGTTAATCAGTTCCACCCTCAATATAACTCTCTTCTCTCCTGTACCTGGTCAGAGTTATCTCCATCACTGAAAAATATTAAATATATAACATCTTTACTTTTATCTCGTCTAGTATTAGTCGGTACCAGGTGAAAGTCAATAAAGTCCGAAGTTTGCTCGATACAACCAAGTATGGTACCGGAGTGAATGTAAAGACATCGGTTGGATGAAACAAAATAACGTAACATGGAACTATCGTGCGCCTGCAGACAACCAGTTCATTTTATTTTAGCAAAACAAATGGATTGGATACGGGCCCGACCGGAAGTTGTAGAATTTTATTTGAGTTAAGTCTTGTATTCACAAATTAAATATTATTTGTTTTCACTTCACTCCATATTTCATATACACCAGGGTATGCAGAGGGAAACTAGTCTTAAGAGACTTCCCAACTCTCAATCCAATTTTCGAAATATTACGTGTTGAGTGGCGGAACTCAACGTCGCGTTTTTGTTACAGGATCAAGATCATAAAAAAAAGACATTCCCCCTATTGGGAATCGGGCTGACTCAGAAAAGAGAACAAAAAATATTTAAAAAGTTAAATTTGCAAGCCCAGCGTGATTCCTAGAATGTGCATTCATGTATTCCGAAATCTGGTCCAGTTACATATCGATCATAGGGTTGCGTTAGAATTCTAAATGTATGTGATATGAATACACATCAAATATTTATGATTGCCTTCCAAAATGCATGGGAACAAAAACAGGCGTCACTCGCGCACGTGACCAGAATGTACGCAGCCTCGATACTCGCCACTATTCTGTGAGGCAATTGCCAAATCGATGTCAGTTTTTCTTTTTTTTTTAGCTTTATGCTGTATCCTGGATATAACGGAGTAGACGGAGGTAGCTGCGTGTTGAGTGGCAGAACTCAACGTCGCGTTTTTTGTTACAGGATCGAGATAATAAAAAAAAAGACATTTCCCCTATTCTAAACACCGTACTCCAACCACTAAGCCATACGTTCTCATCAAACTCAATTTTTATTATCTATAATTTCAAAATAGATTGATAAAAACGTATGGCTTAGTGGTTAGACGATCGGTGGACAATAGGCGGGGGTTTGTATTCCGCCACGCTAAAAATTTTATGTTTTTTTTAATATTTGATAAATAAATCCACCTGCGCCAATTTTATTGTAAAACACTCGATTTGTTTACTTAATAAATCCGGTACAAAAAATAACTAAACTATACACAATTCTACCATCCGTGTATGCACTTTAATATTATTTCAGCTTCGAGATATATGCAGTATCAATAATCTATGTAATACCAACACTAATCGTATGAATATTTGACTGCGTTAGGCAAATATTGAGGTTATCGTGGCGCATTGGATGGCGTCTAATTGTATACTTGATGGTGATGAATTCGATATCCAAGAGAGGAATTAAATTTGATTGTAGTGATTTTTATAGTAGACTGCAATTGTTGGCAAATAACATATAATATATCTAGTATGTTTTATAGCCAATATCGAACTTAACTAAATACTCGAATTCAACTAAAAAACTACATTTTACGGGTGAATATATTTTTTGATCGCGCTAAGCGAACCTGAAAGTTTACAAATACTTTAAAATCTGCTAGGAACTAGAAGTGAACTATGAACTAGTATATATTTTGATTGCTATATATATGCCACCATTACCATACTGTAGCTAAACAGATTCATTGTAATGATAAAATTAAATTAAACTGGCATACGATCACGGATATTCTTTAAACATATCTCTGTCAGTATGATGTATGAAAATACATTAAAATATAACACGTGTAAGTTGTTTTTTTAATAGTTGGCAATATTTTTAATAGTTTGTACACAATAATTTCCGCGAGGAATTTGTATGAGGTAGAAATTTATGGTTAAGACAATCTACTTTTAGTTTTTTTGCATCCTGTATCACGTATGGCAGGGTAGGAAGAGGGAACCTAGTGTTAAGAGTAAAGACACTCCTTTCCCTACTTTCTGAAAAGTTTTCAAAACGTAGTACGTTAAATGGTGGAACTCAAAGGTATACTTTATCTTCTTCTTGTCAGAGCGAAGAAATAATTAATTCCCTCGATTGGGAATCGAATCCACAACAGTTGCGTTTACAACTAAATTTATAACAAATAATTCATGATATATAATTTAACACGGACAAACTCACGGCTTTATGTAGTTTAAACTTCATAAAATACATATTTTACTAGCTTTAACTCCATAAAATACAGATTCCTTAAAACTAAAAGAAACTATGAAAATGCACTTCAGGTGCATCTTTACAAAAAAGCATTCGAATTGAAGAGAACGCGAGCAATCCTCGAGATAGCTGAGATTCTTAAAAAATATTAAACTTTGAAAGCCCTCGGACAAATATGGCTGTTGAAATATCTTAAAATTGCAGCATCTTTCATTTTTAGCTTAAGCATAGTGACTGTTGTCTTTATTGCACTTATTTTGAATTAAAAAAAAAAACAATAAAATTATTGTTGTCTTGTTTTACTTTATTTCTGCATGCAGCAGAGTAGGCAGGGGGAATCTTGTGTTAGGACACTCCGAATTTTCAAAACATTTCTTGTTGAATGGAGGACATAGAGCGAGGACATGAAAATATTTCATTCTTGCTAGTAGAAATCGATCTCACAATCGCCACATTTATAATCAGAGTTATGCTGCTGCACCACGATGGATATCATTTGTTAGCTACTTGCATTAGAACTAGAACAATTTAAAAAATATAAAATTTAAGAAATTGTAGATTGTAGGTTCATCTTCAATACAAAATATTTTGTAGTTGAGTCTCTACTATTTCTGTACACTCAAAGAGATTTTTTTATCGGCAATTATCTGGGGTCCACGACTCGAGGCGAACAAACAAACAGACAGACAAGAATTCTGCTACGTGGTTTTTTTGTTTTTATAATTGATATGTTAATCGAAATATTATTTTTTTTATATCTTCATGTACAGAATTGATTTTTCTATTCTTTTATTATATAAAGAGATAATAAATAATGATGTTGACAAAGTCAAACTTTAATAAGTGTCATGATGTGAATCGTCATAAGGTGACGCAATAACGCGTCGTATATGAGGCGAGGTGATATTGTAATGTATGCAAGGTTGGATAGGCAGTGTGAGCGTGGGAAAATTGTATTTGTAATATTCGTCAAGAAAAACTGTATGAAAAGTACGCGATTTATTGTAACTTTGTAGTTGCGTAATATATAATTTTTCTTATTTAGGTTTAGGTAATTTAACTTTAAAATCATAATGTTGTAGTTAAAATGACATATTAGAAGTGAAAAATAGTTGCTAAGATATTTTTGTATTATTCGTTTTTAGCTTCACTGCTGCTGGGTAGCCAGAGAGAATGGCCCCCGTTCCTCAAGCAGGCCCAATTTTCGAAACATTGAGTGTTTAATGGCGGAACTCATCAACACACATCAGCGCTTTGTCGCATGACAAAGTGTCTGGGTGCATTCCCAGAGCGAGTAATTAAAAACATTTAATTCCTCCGATTGAAAGTAAATTCACAGTATCCACAGTACATAAAATATAAAAAATCGTATATATAATACACGAATTTCAGTATAAATATCAAACGTTGAACGTTAATCTGTATAGATTAAAGTTCAACGTGAGTACGCCAGTATTCGAAATATAATTATCATAAAATGCTACTAAATAACGCTAGTACTAGCACCGCACAAAGGTAGCGTAAGTTTCCGCCGCGAGCGAAGTTTGCACGTGTCAATCTTATCTCGCTAAGCCCTGCTATTCGTTTATGTTGCATCTTCAATGAATTTCGCTGTAATTTTAAGTACCTTATGTAAGTATGTGTTATATTAATAGAGGAGTTTCACGCTTTTACCCGTATAGTAGTAATTGGAGAAATTGCGTGATGGCACAACAAAAAAATGAAATTAGTTTATTCCTCGAAATGGGATTTAAACTTAAAACCATCTTTACATTCAAACATAATTCCATTATGATTTTTTTATCTTCAAAAAATAAATCGTAATTTAATTGTAGTGACACAAGTATAACGTATTCAAATGATTACACATTTCTTTTGATGTATGTATATAGAAATAAACACATGAAATGTTATATGAAAGGTTGCTAGAAAATATATATAAATTTTGCTTGACATATTTAAAAAAATAAAAACGCTGTACCCTGCATGATGGCAGAAAGAGCCTAGTATAAATAACTACGCACCCCACTTTACGACGATTGATTGAGACATCGCATGGTGGATAGCAATACTCAATACCGCGCTTTGCCTTGACATCAGAGCGAAGAAATAAAAATATAAAATATTGTATTTCCTCGAGTGTGAATCGAACCCACAACCTATCGCTCGCTAACTGTAAATCAGTCACATTGCTTGTGCTCCTGCGACATGACTGACCTGAAAACAAAATTGTAAGATGAAATACGGCGTTCTATTCCGCAACCCACTCTACAATATTTCTATAGAAATCAGAAAATCAATACAAAGTGAATTGTCACAACGTTCTTTCATTTTATCCACTTTGAGCAGTAAATTAAACAGTACCTCAACCCCTTCCTTACACACAGAAAAAAGAAAAACAAGGAAATATTATAATATATCCGAGTATCTCTCTGATTTATTAGTACACACGCGACAAATCACGGCCATTCTTTAAGAGAATGCAGGTTCTTGGCTGCCCATTGAACGAACAGGACGGACATACATTACACCAGCCATAAAACATAGGGAGAGATACCAAATAAATCTCCTCGAGCTCCTATTAGAATAATTTATAGTTATAAGTGGTCATTTCGTAAAGCTAATTCGTTGAGTAGAAATATTATGGGGAAATTGAAATAATAGAAGCGATTGTATGGATTTTATGATTTACTTTTCTAAATAGGATTATTATTGTTTTTCGATAAAAACAAAGTGAGGTCATTGTGGTGGAACGGCAAAGTGTCAGACTAAAAACGCAGCAGTTGTGGGTTTGTTTCCCATTCAGGGAAAATTATTTTTTTATAATTAGGATAAGCGCATTAAACAGAAGTACTTGAGGTCATTTTTAACTTTTTTAAATTGTTATTCCACATTCAGGATTTTTTTTCTGAAAAAATCATTTTTTTATACCTGTGACTGTGAAAGTGACAGGTGATAAAGTATTTTCTTGCTCTGGTAAGGAGGCAAAGCGAGGCATCGAAATCTACCGCTCAACACGCAATGCCTCCAGAACTCGGCGGACAGTGGGGAACAGAAGTGACTTAATGCGAACAGAGTGTCTAAGCACTAAGTTCCCCGATTCCCCTTCCTTCCTGCGATATACAGGACACAGAGTGAAACTAAAAAAATTCAAACAACTTTTCAGCTTTCAAATATTAATATAGATAGGCGTAACATATTATATATATTTACTCAAAAAGCCATTATGTACAATGCATTTCTTATCACGCCATCCATTCTTCAGCATAATCATACACTAAAACAAAGCAAATGTAGAAAAAAACACCACCCTTCCATTCAAAACTCAATTTAACTCCCATCAAAACTTACAACTTACACAACTTTATGAAACACGCACAAGCACAAAATAAAACTAAAATTGCCTTCACTTTAAGGTGAACTCAAATCTAATATAATAACCACTTAGCGATACTTTCTAAGATAATTTCCATCCAACATTACTTGGGGGAGCCAACAAAAGTGTCGCATTCGGACAATGGCTTAGACTCTTAGAGTACTATAAATTTTGCTATAATGGCCCTATTCGGTACCGCTATTGAAAGTCCTCACTGATATACTATCCCTTAATCGATTTAAGCGTGCAATTCTGTAATGGTTTTACGGTGTTGTTTCGTTTATTACCGCTTTGAAGTTTATTTTTAAGGTTCACGCTGTATCTTGTATCTAGCTGGGTAGGTGGGGGGAAGTGTTGAGAGTTGAGACACTACGTTACCCTCTTTCCGTTAATGTCCGTGACAGTGGGTGTCGAAATTTTATACACTTATAACAACTTATTTATCTTATTAGCATTCGAGATAGCTTGATGAGAACGTATGGCTTTGTGTGTGTTGTTAAGAGCGCTAGGACCATTTAAGATTTAAAAAAGTTTTCTGACCAAATTGTGCAATTACACTTTAAAAATAATCAAATTGGAGGCTTAAGACATTATTCTAAAATCTCAAATTCGTAAATGATTAAATGTAGTACTTTAGGATTCACATCTCATCCGCGAGAATATTTATATTTATGACTAGCGGCCCGCCCACGGCTTCGCCCGCTTAAAATACATGATTATTGATTTAAGCAGAATTGATTGACAACTATAATAAAATAAAATAAATAAATAAATCAGCTTCACGCTGTATCCCGCACACA
>DWQW01001450.1:0-33481 GCA_018249695.1 Heliconius erato demophoon | reverse complement strand
GATGAAACAACTTTAATAGTTAAGTTGAGTTAAAACAAAGCAATTGGTGAAACTTTTAAGTAAATCGGTTCAGTACCTTCAGAGAAAAATGTGACCATACATATCGACAGACAGACAGACAGACAGAAAGACAGACAGACAGACACAAAATAAAACAAAATATTTTTGATTTCTATTATTCTTTTTAAGTGTCCCTATATCCATTTAAGTCAAAATTAATAAATGTACAGCCAAGTATTTTTACTTATTATAGAGATGAACTTATAAGATTTTCACCTGGGGGGCGCTAAAAAAAAATTTTGCCCCGGGCGCAAGTTAAGCTCGCTACGCCACTGATAAAGCCTATACGTAACAAAAAAATATTAAGACATTGCCTTAAAACAACCATCACAAAAGCACTAATCTCTTTCTAGTATAACGCTAAAAAAGATACCTATTACCTACCTACGTATATTAATTAAATATATTTTTAAAATAAAAAAAATATAATTATATTTAAGCAATTGCTTATAATAAATTTGCTTACAAATGATAACTCTGAATACGCATTACTTTTATGATAACCAACTCTTATCTACTTGCAACCACTTTATTACAAAAAAAAAAATTTTTAAATACGTAACAATGTACTATAAAAAAATGTAAAATCACTACATCCAGAATATAATGTTTAAAATAACCAACGATAAAGAGCATTAATAATAAATATAGATATTTTAATTTCGATACGAAGAGATATGTAGTTCAGTGGTTCATAATTCTGGTAAAACCGTTGAAGTCACCGGTTCGTTGACCTAAAGCAGATATTTATATTATAAATATGAGTATCATGTCTAAATATACATGTCTATAATATTCATGTTAATACTATAGGCATAATATGCATTCATGAAATTTATACCTATAAATGTATATTAATTCTTTGAGTGGGGAACTAAGTGTCTTAACACTAGGTTCCCTCTGCCTACCCTGCTGTGTGTGGGATACAGCGTAAAGCAGAAAAGAAACTTCCCTGATCGCCCCAGTAGTTGCTGATTCTACGTTTGCACTACCTACTACACATTCAATTCAGTTTGAATTCATTTTAGCGTATGTAATAATTATGTTTATATTGTCGGCTTCATCATTATTTTTTACATTATCATCTTCTTTTGAAAAATAATACTTGTGTTCTTCAGTTGAATTCTTAGTTTAAGGCGTTTCGAGCGTGCTAGTTAAGCACTTCGCCAATGTTAGGTTGTAACACTCACGTTGTAACTATACTTATATTAATATATATATTTTTGCTATAACAGACGGAGAGACAACAAAGTGATCCTATAATGGTTTCTTTTTTTTTTGAGAAAAAGAATTATTAAAGTTAAAGAATAGAATTATTGAAATAAATTAAAATTGAATTATTTATTAAATATTACGGTACTTGATTTAAAGACTACGATATAATGGCGAATTAATTTTCTTAGTAGTGAGTAGTGACATAATAATTGAAAAAAAAACCTGGCGTAAACTTAAGAAGTTAAAAAGGTCATGGGGTTCACACTCTCAAATTATTGTATGGTTATCTAATTCATACATCATATAATACTAACATTTATTCATTAGTAAACAATTTATGACATAAATATTTAACAATTTTCCTCAATAAATTTTTTAATGTTATTTCAAAGTTTGAAATTAAATTAAATTAAAATAAATTAATTTCAAACTTTGAAATAACATTAAAAAATTAACATATATTATGACATAAATATTTAACAATTTTCCTCACTAATTTTTTATAGTTATTTCAAAATTTGGTATAATTATTTTTTTTATTTAATATTATCAAAATAAAAAGTACTGTCAATTCAAAAATAACAAATTTAGTTTAATATTTTATATACAGTTTGTTTGTTAACACGTTTTTATGTTGTATTGTTATACTCGAATTCACATACCTAATATTATATTATAGCAGTGACATTATTATAATAAAAGCTGTTTCTTAATTCTTATTGATTATTATTAATAACCGTTTACATAAATATAAAAAATAAACAATATTTTTAAAACTTCCAGTACATTATGTTTTATTCCGTTTCTGAACATAATTTTTAAGTTATCTGTATTTTTCAAGGCTTGAGCGATTTGTTTACGCGAGGTTTGTATACATTAGAGGCAGTTTTTTTCTTAATTTTATTAATAAAATAAACCTCACACGAATGCATAAAATTAATAGTGTTCAAGTACATGAAGTTCTCCAGCACCTTAAACGATTATTTTGACAACAATCATTTAATAAACCGGGTGTGTCTCGTAAAGAATCACTAGTTTGTTCTACGTGTTTTTGGGTTCAAAGTCATGTTGCCGGTTCTATGATATATATATGTTGTGCTAATTGTTATCACTATAGTACCGTATTGGAAGATATAACCCCAGTGATGGTCTCAACGAGAGGCGTCCGATATAAATTTACTGAAGGTGAACGTGTCTTATGCTACGAACCAGATCCAACAAAAGCCAAAGTTTTATACGATTCAAAGGTTTGCTCAGTCGATTTTATTCAAAATCAATAATATATCTGATAGTTATTGTTATAATATATTTTAATATATAATTGTTTTTATAAAATACTCAGAAATTAGTGCAGTAAAAATATTTTATTTTGATTGTTTTCTAAATATCAAGGATATGATATAAGTATGTTGTATAAAGAAATATTTAAAAAGTATTAGTGCAAAAAGATAATGTTAATCTTTTAGGTCTTAGAAGTAATAGAAAGCAAAGATAAGCGTGGTCGGCGAACAGTAGAGTACTTAATTCATTTCCAAGGATGGAATTCTTCTTGGGATCGATGTGTAAGTGAAGATTTTGTTCTGAAAGACACTGAAGAAAACCGACAATTGCAAAGGGATCTTGCTGAAAAATCACAACTACAACTGTAATTACATAAAATTTCTGCTTGAATTATATTTTAATTTTGCTAGACAAACTTTAATAGCATTTATATTTTATAGGGGAGCCTACTTGTATAGAAGAGAACGTAAAAAGGGTAATAGTACTAATTCAGGCTCTGGTCCAGCTAAGAGACCGCGACATGGATTTAGTGATGACGGTTCTTCCACAAGTACACAGCCTGACGGAGATGGTAAGTATTTTTTTTTTGTTTATTTCACTTCACAGTGTACCCTACACTAACTAATAAGTTCCCAGTTTCCTCTGCCTAATAAAATAGGCAGAGGAAACTGGGAACTTATTGTTACAACACTGCCCTTTAAGATAGGAGGCGTTGCATGTTTAGTACCTGACAACAACACCACACTTTTGTCTTATTACCAGAGCTAGAACATGAAAATATTAAATATTTAATTTTGTTGAGTGGATATGTAAAAAAAAAGTTGCATACTTGCGCCTCTGTGCCACAACTGGCCTCAAAATTATAATTTTTTTATCTATAGATATGAATACATTGAAAATATTCGTGGAATAATAACATATTTGTATATGCTTTAGAAGGTGAAACAGGAGATACAGATTCTTCTTCAGGTTCAGGTTCAAGTAATCAGCCTCATTCACCTCCTAACTCACACAATGGAAGAGCCAGTATAGTGTTGCCATCCGCTCTAAGGTAAATTATTAAACTTTTAAAATAGTTATAAATCATAAATAAGCAAAAAAATGTGGTAAAGATGTGCCTTCACCATTTTATTGTGTTCCATCCTTGTCAAGGGGAGTGCTAACCGTCTCTCCTTTCAATAGACACAAAATTCCCATTCAAACTTTTTCAATATATACTTACAAGCTTGAAACATTTTGATAGCGTGATTTAGAACTTTTATGGAAAAATATTAATATTGTAAATTTTTCTTTTATTTTTTTATTTTAATATGACAAAATACAATATCAAATTGCATAATAGTAATAAATATAATTATATATACTGGAATTTATGTCAAATATTTATTTTACTAATTTGACATGACAAATGTTTGATCAACGCCATCTGTTATCATTCAGTAACATCATAAGGTGCCAACTTGTTAACATGGTGGCGCTTTTCGTTAGTTAAATTACGTATTTTAAAAATAATGAAAGAAATTTATTATTGATTTTGGCAATTATATATAAATTAGCATGAACTATGTAACATCTTACTTCCCATTAAAATGTTATTATATTTTTTTAATTAATGACAATATTTTTTTATTTTAGTTCTATTCAATATTGTTATGGACTTCTATGATCTAAAAGAAAAACTATTAAGTTATTTTATGTAAAAAAACTGTTGACTGACTACTTGACACATTGATAGTATCAACTTTATATTATACTTTTAATAAACCCAAAAGTTTAGTATTAGTTGCTATGATTATAAATGAATAAATTGCAGGGATCGCCTCACGTTCGACTACCACCTGGTGGTGAAGCGCGGGCGGCTGTCGCGGCTGCCGGCGGTGCCGTGCGCGGCGCAGATCCTGGAGTCCTTCGTGAAGTGGTTCGCGCGCGCCGGCGCCTGGAACCCGCCGCGCGCGCGCCACGACCCGCACCACCGCCCCCACATGCGCGACGTGTCCTGCAGGTACGTCATAGGCGTTCACATATAACAATTAAACATGTCTTATGTGTGATGAAACTCCAAAATAGACTGCATAAATTATAAGAACTAATTAAAATCCAGTATTAGCAAAAGTTGTCCATTATGATGGGCAATTTTAATTAACAAATTGGAAGCATTGAAAATTTTGCCAATTGTGGTACCTTTTTTAATATTTTTTTTGACTTGGCTTTATTGCTTTTGACCTGGACTGGGTTGGGCCGTCCGTCGCCGGGCAGGGAGGGGCGAGAGTAGCTCACCACTGAAGAAAAATTACGTTTACAATTGTGTACAACTATAATTGCTATTTGGTTAGCCAAAATGTGACGTTAAATTGCAACTCAACACATAGTGACCATGGGCGTAGGAGTTACTAACAATTCCGTGCAAAATTATAAATTAAAACGCTTACACAAATATCTGTTCAAAACTAAAGTCCAGGTTCAATGAGCAAGGAGAGCGATGAGTCTTATCACTAGGTTCTCTTTGCTTGATTATTTTAACCACGACGGGTGGTGAATGGAAGTAGCTTAGCAATGGTCATAAAGTCCACACAAACAAAATAGCGGGCGGTCACTAGCTATTTTTAAATGAGAGAAAATTGTGGCGTAATTAAGCCATCTCTTAACCAATGTAAACAATAGTTTTGTGTACAAATCCCACTTTAATACAAATCCTGTTTATATTCTACTATTACATAGATCCTATGAGATGACCTATATGGTAGTATATCTAAGTTAAGTTAATGGAAGTAGAATGTTTTTTTTTATTTGGGAATATAATCGATATTATAATCGATTTACCTCATTTCTACATTCTGTGACATTATCATTCTGTGAACGTGTCATTCTGAATCTCAATGCAATGACATATTTACACTTGCACAATGCGTCCTGAATGCGAAACCAAAAATATACGTATTACTTTAAATTCAATTTACTAATAATAAGACCAGTCGTGGCGCAGTGGTACAAAATGTGACTGCGAAATCGGCTGGTTGTCGGTTCGATCCCCACTCGAGGACATGAAATATTTATTTAAATTTATATTTTCATTTGTTCGCTCCGGTGTCGAGGCAAAGCGCGGCGTTGAATTCCGCCACTCAACACGCAATGCCTCCAATCTTAGCCGGAAAGTGGGGAAAGCAATGTCTTAACACTTGATTCCCTCTGCCTTCCCTGCTGTGTGCGGGTTACAGCGTGAAGCTAATAAAGAAATTATAGGTATACACTATTGTATACCTATAATTTGCATCTATATGCATCTAGATTACTACTTTTTAGAAAACAAATAGCAAATAACCAAAAATAATTCCTTAGAATGCTATTTATTAAAAAATATTCACATTTTGAAAGATCGCGTTAAAATTTTTATGCGTTTTCTAAAAAAGCATTTTTCTTTTTTAAATGTGGAATAACACTACAAAAATGTTAAAAATGCATCTAAATTCCTAGTCAAGCATTTATTAAGCATTTTGAACTGGGCACATTGTAAGATTTAATTAAAAGCTCTTATATACTTCGCTCATATTGATCATAGCGTGATGTACCTCTAACATATAGCCTCTAATGCAGGGGTTCCCAACCTTTTCTTGGTCAAGGACCATTTTTATATCATTCTTGGTAGCAGGGACCACTATGCATAGGTATAATAAAAATTTACTGTGATAAAGCAACAACTTCGCCTCACCATCCCCAGTCATGAAATTAAAATCGTTCGCGGACCATATTTAGGCTTCTGCGGACCACTGGTTGGGAAACAGTGCTCTAATGTATAGCCTTCCTATCAATATCAATATATTGGCTATTCAACTCAAAAATAGTTGTTAGCAATTTGAACCAGTAGTTACTGGGATTAGCGCTTTTAACAAAACAAACTCTTTAACTTTATAATAAGAAGAAGATTTACAATTTTAATATTTGTTTCTTTTTTCAGGTTAAATTTACTAAGAGAAGTGGCAGATGGCTTAAGAGTGTACTTTGATTTTATTTTAAGAGGGCACCTATTGTACAAACAGGAACTCGATCAGTACCATGAGATTTGTGGGCAGTATATAGATGAGTAAGTAAAAAAAACTTTTACTTATTTTATACAAAAGTGTGACTGCAAACAAAATGGATTGGTTGTGGGTTTTCCCACTCGAGGACATCAAATATTTATTTTCATTTCTTAGCTCTGGTGTCGAGGCAAAGCGCGGCGTTGAGTTCCGCCACTCAGCACGCAATGCCTCCAGAAATCGGCGGAAAGTAGGCAACAGTGCCTTAACACTAGGTTCTCTCTGCCTACACTGTTGTGTGGGAGATACAGCGTGAAGCTGAATAATTAATAATTTTCTTGTTTAATTCAATTTAATTCTATATTCATTTAAATATAGTGTAAACTCTATGTAAGTCGCAGTTTTTTCAGTATTGGCGCAAATAAAATAACATTATAAAGGTTGATTTGTTTTTATTGTCGTTGGTAGCTAACTGGAATATCTTATGTATTATATAGGACATAATTTTTTATACTTATTGAAGTGCAAGGTAATTGAAACATGCAAAGCGGATTATCGTTTATTATTTACTTAGTATTTACTGTACGTGTGACGTATAGAATACCAGAAACAAGCTAAACTGACCAAACTTTCGTTGCATGGAGTGTGTCCTTAATTTGGAGTGGGGGTTTAAAAGTTTAAAGTTTAAATTCTATTAATTGCAGACCAGATATAAAAACAGAGCCCGACGAAGAAGACGAAAACGAACAAGATACGTCTCAAGATGAGGCGTTAGTGTCTTTAGAGGACATGAAAAGTCCGAAGATACCAGAATATTCTCACTTACCGCCTGACCCTAACCCCGACTTAAACACCGATGTGAAACCCGATATCAAACTCAACTTAAAACTCGATTTGAAACCCGACTTAAAACCCGACTCTAATCACAACTCACGTCCCAGCTGTAATAAAATAGGAATAAATAATTCAGATAGGAGAAATGATATTGTGCCCAATTTAAGACCGAACTCAAGACACGATTCACGTACAAATTTACATTCGAACACGCATTCCGGGGAAAATGGCGCAGGTATTTTTTTTTATCTTCTAATCGTATTTTGTTTTTATTTTTAGTTTTAGGTATATAGTGTTAAGACACTCAGTTCCCCACGCGACACCCAATTTGTGATGGAACTCAATGCTCAGCTTTATTTTGTTTCCAAAGCGCTTAAATGAAAATAATTATAACTTATACATTTGGTGTTTGTTGTTTCGGGAACAGGAATATTATATTAAAAATTTAAGTTTCTAATAATAAAAAAATGTTGATATGATTTACACAAGATTAAGGCAAGAATCCTTTTAGTGTCACTTATTTTTAAGTCATCTGAAAATCGAAAATAATAATAAAATAAAAAATGATTAATATACTACAATTCTATCTAAAAGATAACCATCAAAACAATATAACCGAAGCGGACAGAGACAACCACATAGAGAGACGTGGTGAACTAATAACACCGAAGGTCGAAATGGAATCGGAACCGGAAGCAGAAGCGGAACCGGAAGTGGAAGCGGAAATGGAAATAGAGGAAACGGAAGAGAAGGTGGATAATGGTAATGCTCGAAGAAGTTCTCCTCGCCCTGATAGAGAAACGCGGCCGTTACGGCACCATGCCCTTGCACGCAGGTACTGATACTTGTTGTTATATTAAATTTTAAAAAAATCTTCTATACGCTGTATTCTGCACACGGCAAAGTAGGCAGCGGGGACCTAGTGTTAGACACTCTGTTTTCCGCCGAATTCTAAAGGTATTGCGTGTCGAGTGGCGGAACTCAACGACGCTCTTTGCCTCGACACCAGTTAATAATTAGGATGGGATAGTAGAATCCTTTAATACATTTAAAAAATAATAATTCATAAAGACTAAGACTGGATCGTCGTGGTATAGTGGAACAGCGTCTGACTGTAAATGTTGATGATGCTGTGTTTTTCATCCGAACTCGGTGAAAAGAATTATTTTCATTTCGCCCGTTGCAAGACGAAACATAACGTTGATTTCTGTTACGCCAACTGCGGTCACAGTATAGCAACATGATGTCATGTTAGGCGTTATTGCTAAAATCTCGCAATATTGCAATATATATATATATATATATATATATATATATATATATATATATATATATATATATATATATATATATATATATATATATATATATATATATATATATATATGTTCTTTTTTATGCAAGCTATTGATTGAATAAAAAAAATATATTTTTATAGCAGTCTATTAGGACCTTAGGATATTAATACTTATTAAGCAAACGTATAAAAAATTGAACGTAGCGGGATTTGAACCCGCACCTCTTTTGAAATCGTCCAAGGATATTATTGAGACGCTTATCAAAAATAGATGTGAAACTCTATTCTCATTTGGCATGTATATAGAGGTTGATGACAGTGGGCGAAGTGGAGTGTAGCGCTTGTGTGCTCTATTCTTTCTCTGGTTACCACGCTAAGGATAAATAAAGCATGAAGTTTAATATAGAAGAAAATTATGAAAAAGAACACATTAAAGTTCAATATTAATACCAAAATTGAAAATATAACATATTTTTTTTTTCCAAATACTGAAACTGTTTGCAAAATGCTTTGCAGGTTAAGATCGCATAAGTCAGCAGTGTCACAATCAGAAAATGAAGAACCAGCGCCGTCCACGTCTACGGGGGAGCAACGGACGTTCGAGACATTATCATCAAGGTTATTATATAATTTATATATTTTTTTATTTACCATCAAACTGTATTTCGCATATAGTAGAAATATGCGAAAGGGAAGTTAGTGTTAAGACACTTTGTTCTCCACTGACCGCACAATTTGAGATTGAGAATAGAACTCATAACTTTCGCATTTTGTCGTTGCGCAAAATCATAATTGTAATACAAAAAAATAAACCATTCAAGTATTCTAAAGATTGTTTTTTTGGTTCAACATAAAATGTTATTAATCAAAACAATTTCAAGATAAGATGATTTTTAAAGTTAACGCTTTTGTAATATCTCAATCTCTAAAAATCAATAAAATATAAATATATTAAATTACTTTATTTTAAAGCTAAATATTAGAGGCCAGTCGTGGCGCAGTGGCACGAAGTGTGACTGTAAAACCGTTTGGTTGTGGGTTCGATCCCCACTCGAGGAGATGAAATATTTACTTGAATTTATATTTACATTTCTTCGCTCTGGTGTAGACGCTAAGCTCGGCGTTGAGTTCTGCCACTCAACACGCAATGCCTCCAGAATTTGGCAGAAAGTGGAGAACGGAGTGTCTTAACACTAGTTTCCTTCTGCCTACCCTGCTGTGTGCGGGATACAGCGTGAAGCTGATTTATTTTATTTAAAGCTAAATATTTTAGAAAATGTCTAAATATTTGAATGCAGCGCCAGCGCTCTTACCTATATGTTTTTATCGAGCTACGACAAATTTTTTATACGATGTTACAACTAACCTCCTTTTTTTCGCTACATGAAAATTATTATTAAAAATTATCATTTGGCAAAAAAGAGAATGATACTTATTATTAAAAGCTTTTAAATAATTTTCTTAATTAATTTCTATTCTTAGTGTGTAATAACACTTCAAAAATGGGAAAAATGTAATATAAACATAATGTTTTTGCGAAGCAGCGTGGGCAGCAGCGGGTCGTCGCTGAGCGAGGGCTGGGCGCTCGGTGCGCGCGCCGCGCCGCCCCCCGCGCCGCCGCCGCGCAACCCCCTCTCGCAGCTCCTAGACAAAGTATGCGACATTCACAACGTTTACCTTTTTTTTCTTACGCTTTTGCTCTGGTGTCGAGGCAAAGCGCGGCGTTGAGTTCCGCCACTCAACACACAACGCTTCCAGAATTCGGTCGATCTCGACGGGGAACGAAGTATCTTAACCCTAGGTTCCCGCAGAGTGAATCTGATTTATTTATTTTTTATTTTATTATATTCTTATATAATTGTTATTTTTATTATGTTAGTCGTATTAAAAAAATACCTGTTGTTGTCTTATACTATGTTACTACGGTGTGTTGTGTTGCGATTATGAATGTTATTTTCGCATTTAATTTACAGTATAACTATATAAGTAAAAAAAGATTAGTCAAGAAAAAATTTGTAAATATTACATACAACTGTTGAAGATCCATGTTAAATAAATAAATACACCTTCTTTTTTTTCAGGTAGGCAAGTGGCAAATAATACCTCGACAGGGTACGGAACATCTTCCTTGTCGAGTTTATGGCGCAATACATCTCGCGAGACTATTTGGTAAGTTGGTCCATATCCGTTATTGGACGATTTCTGCATCGATTTTAACTTTTTCATTCTCATTTCGCTCACTTCTCCCTGTTATGTGGACACAAAATTAAAATTTAAGAAGACATCAAACCTAAAGGTTGCGTTATGATATCTAAAACCGGTTTTTTTTTCTTCAAAATAAATAGATTTAAAAAGACAGACAGATTTATATAGTAAAATATGCCAAAAATCTATATCAGCATCCGTATGTTAGCTCCAAAATAACAAATCGTAACATAAGTACTTCCAAATATTAATATAAATACTTCATCTATAATAATATATTCTTTTTGTTACAGTGAAGTTACCTGATTTTTTAAATGCAACACAAATGCCAGATTTTAAATTAAAATTAATTTTAAAACACATAGATATGTTTGTACAGTAAGTATCAATTTTTGATAAATGTTTTAAACCTTTTTTTTGTTTGCTACAATTGTGGGTTTGATTCCCATTTGGAGGAGTGAGGTTTAATTTTAAATTATTTTCATTTTGCCGCCCTGCTATACAAAGCGCGGTGTGAATTTCTGCCAAAAAACGCGCAATATCTCGAAGTTTGGGTGGTGCGTGGGGAATGGAGTTTATTAACACTAGGTTCCCTCTGCTCTGCTCTGCTGTGCTGGAAAAAAACGTGAATATTTTAAAAAAAATTACATTTTTAAAGTGTTATTCCACACTTAAGAAAGACTTTTTTTATACATATCCTAAAAAAAGTTATAATATTTCGGAGTTGTCGGACGGAGTTCGGTTTTGACGGAGTGTCTTAACACTAGGTTCCCTTTGCCTACCCTGCTGTGTGCGGGATACAGCGTGAGGCTGATTTAATTAAATTTTAATAATATTTCAGGTATTTGGACGAGCACAGTGAGTGGTTTGGTGAAATGTACTATGTGAACGACGGTGTGTCGCGTTCACATTGAAGTTTTTAACATATTGTTATAACAAGCAACGAAGTTACTGAAAATTTGTTGGACATTCAGAGATTATGAAGGAGTATATGGGAGCTTTAAATAAAAACTGATAAAGTGAACTATAGTGAACTGTTGAATTTTTGTGTTTTCCCTTTTTTCTTACTATTGTTTCACTTAAATCTATCATTAAATGATTTTTTTTAATTGAAAGTGATGTAGTGTAATGACTTCTTAGTTTGTATGGTTTTTTTTTGTGAATTAATTTGATAAAGTCTATAGTGGATTTGGATTCAAATTCAATACTGTTAGAATTTACATAAATTGACAAAGCATATGACAAATGCATCATTTTTTTCAGCCTCACGTTTTATTTTTTCGTATAGCAAGGTAGGCAGAAGGAACCTAGTGTAACCTAAAACATTCCGTTTCCCACGCAATATCTAATTTTTGTGACTGCGTGTTGAGTAGCTGAACTCTTCGCTGCACTTTGTCTTGCAACCAGAGCGAGAAAATTAAAATAACACATTCTCTACAGAACACCCACATCCCTCGAGTTTACAGTAATTTAATATTGTTATTTTTTTATAGCATGCTATTTGAAATAGCATACGAGAAATGTTTGAATACCTGTACTCTATACTTTATCTAAAAATCTCAAATTAGAAGCCAAAGTCAAGGTGTAACTTGAAAGAGCAATAATTGTTATATTTTTGCCTTGTGGGGCCTTTCCAATGCCCGTGGCCAGAGATGTTATGGATGTAAAATTACGATACGTTAATACGAAAAAGCAGCTAATTCCATTTGCTTCAATTTTAAACTTTTTATTTTTTGCATAAAAGTTATTAAAAAAGATTTTGATTGTTGTAAATATACAGTTGAATATACTATTTACCGAGGATTTCTTTTAAATAAGTAACCAGCGAAATAACTAAACAACGTAATGTAACGTGCGATATAACTAAATAACATAACGTCTCTTGTAAAGTTCATGAAGTTAGCTGGTTTGCGTATTAAGATATTTGCTACAACTGCTATAAGGAACGCTATATCGGATTCGGTTAAGGATAATAATATACATTATCAGTGAATTTCTGCTACAGTGTTATTTATTATTTTTTTAAACTATTGATGATAATTTATGAAATCGTTGTATTGTAACAACAATAAATTTTTTCATCATTTACTAAATTTTACTATCGGCTCAGTCAGGCCAAATCAAAAACTTGTCACAATACTGTTAATTTAGACTTTGCCCATATCCATATAATTATCTGTAACTTTTATTTAGATTTTGTTTACGATATTTTTTTAAGATATCCAATAATCTCGTTACGGTTATGGAGCTCCATAACATCCCTAGCTTGTGATGTTACTTTAGAAAGAAAAAATAGTTTTTCTACCAGTCACTTGTATTTCCGTTTGTTATCTTTGGATCTCATTTGAAGCTCGCTTATTTTTGTAATAAAATGAAAATAAAAAAATGTGATCACAATTATTTGTTTTATTCGGATATTTTTTTTATTTCACAAATAAATCTTAATATAAACAGTACCTATAATGAAATTTCTAAATCTGTTTTAATATAAGCTATACATTGTTTAGTTGCAATAAATTTAGTGTAACAAATTTTTGAGCTATCATCTCAAAACACTTTTTTAAATTTTAAATCAACATTTTGAAGAAAAAAATACAATAATAATAAGCATGTATTATTAGAATTTTAGTTTTATTTTGTCTTATTAATTAATCATTTAATTTACATACAATATTATGATATGAAGCAAATACAACAAAATACTTTTTTTGATTAATACCAAGGCTAATAATAAATTTTACAATGTTTTTGTACTATTTAATGATTTTTTTTACATGAATTGAGTTAATTGAATCTCATCTTGAATTGAGTTGACCTGATGGAGATTTCATTTGCTTCTAATTATTTATATCAATCTTGATATCAATATTGTTTTTTTTTTGCACTGACATAAAGAAAAGTTATAAAAAGTATTTAAGGCACTGGAGATAATTACATAAATTAGATCAAAATAAGACGAGACAAATTGGTTTCCAACCAACAAACAAGTTATTTAAAAAAATACAATGACATTTTTAATGTTTCAACATACACTTAATACCTACTCAACTACACCAATGTTCCATTTAGTACAGTTTTAATGACTAATTTCATTCATCACAAAAAATCTAATTGAATTACAAAAAAAATCACATCTGAATCGTATACTAGCAAATACAGAAATATCCATTTTTCTTTTGTAAACATTAATATCCATCAACTTCAATGAAGAGGTTTTAAATAAAACTTCTTTTCGCTTATTCCAAGTATCAATCTCGATGGTGATTGCTTTATTTGCTTAAATATGATTCATACAATGACTATCACTAACAACTTTTGCAACCATTTAATAAGCAAGATAAATTTCAAAATTTATGAAATAATTGAAATTATACAATAAAAAAGTAAGTAGAATATTAGTTTCGTTTTATCTTCACACTGTATTCCGCATATAGCAGTATAAAGCCTACTTTAAAACACTCCATTCCATGCTTTCCGCCAAATTTTCGCTGTTTACGGAATGCAGCGTGAAACTAAAAAATGAATCATTACTAATAAAAAAATACAAAAAAAAAACAGTTTTAAATGGCCGCTAACACACAACAAACTCATATAATCAAAAATCATTTTAATTTCTAACAATCATTTTCCATTCTGTGTATGACGCGGCGATATTCAGTTTCTAATGAGAGATAGTGAGCAGAGAGACGGGCGTGTGTCTCGGGCAGTCCACTTGAACTTAATGTAACAGCGTATTCTTCAGGTTTTAAAACCTTTTGGAGTTTTTTCATTTCCAATTTCTTTTTCTATAATATGAAAAACAGATACATTTATAAACATACTAAAACTAATGGGCCCAACAGGGATTGTCCTGCTTTCAGTTTATAGCTTCAAGCTGTATCCTGGATATATCAGGGTAGGTGGAAATAACCTGGTGTTAAGACATTCGATTGTCTACTTCCCGCCGAAATCTCGAAGCATTTGGTGTTAAGTGGCGGAACTCAACGCCACGTTTTGCCTTGTTAACAGAGCGAGGAAATGAAAATATTAAATAATCATTTGTATCTAGCCGGATTCGAAACCATAACTGTCGCGTTTACAGTCACTACTATACAGTATGGTACAGTTTTTAAATATTTTCTTAAAAGTAGTTTTTTATTTTTTGTGTGGAATAAGCATCTAAAAATATAAAATATATAGTAATAGAAAATAAAATAAATATTTACTTACTTGGAATGGTGCATTAAGCCGATTCTTAACATCTAATCTATAATTTAAATATCCAGCCTTGTCGGATGTGTTTGTATTCTTCAGGCGCAATATCTCATAAACACGTCTTGCTTGTTTCTTATTAATTTTATACTTGCTACGCGCTTGATTCGCCATTTCTGCTGTAAAGCTGAAATAAATATTAAAATAGATATTAAATATTGTTTTATATACTTGTAGCAGAAAGTTCCTTTATATTTAAAAAAATATATAAAGGAAGCTTCTGCTACAAGCAAAACAAATTGATGTAGCGTGACTTCAACGTCTTTGCTTGTGCCTCCATCCAAGCACTCAGTAAAAAAAATATAATTGCTAAAAATAATGAATCCTAAAAACGCCATCACTAATATTTTTTCATTGTTAAATTGACATTTTTAACTGTTTTTATTCTGTTATAAAATGAACTTATTGCCACTACATTTTTTATTTATTACAACGAAATAGTTAAAATTCTGTAAAATTATACACACCCTTGTGTTAATTTTTCGGGTTGAAAGGCCGTCAGAGATTCACAGTTCTTGGCATCAACATAGTCCCTGATCCTTTGGAAGTCTTGGGAAGGATCCTCTACTGTTATATCAATAACTTCCGGTTGAATTATAAAATGTGAATAGGTTGCCTGTAAATAGTTTATAAACAATTTATTTTAGTCAGTGTCTATGTAAAAGCAATGGTTGAGTGTTCAATCCTACCCGGTAGAATAATTTTCATTTCCCTGCTTTGGTGACAGACAAAAGGTGGCGTTGGGTTCCGCCATTCAACACGAAAGCCTCGAAATTTGAGCGATGAGGGCGATGAATGGCGTATCTTAACACTTTGTTCTCTCTGTCTAACCTTGTATGTGATAATTTAGTTCTGCCTGATTGTAGCATGGGCGTGATATATGAAATACCTATTAAATCCCGCTTACGCTTCACGCTTTTAAGATATAAATGCACGGACGAGAAAAGAGAAGGCAGAGAATCTTAAAATTAGGTTCCCGTTTGCATGCTATACACAAACCAAAGTTGAAACTTGTTACAAATCTCGTTACAATCAAATTTTTATACTTTTTTAGCTGTATGTGTGTTTTACCTGTTTACGCTGTATCCAGCACAAGCAAGGTGGGTTGAAAGAATCGGGGAACCTAATGTTAAGATACCGCCCAATGAGGAATATTAATATATATAAAATAAGGCTTCAAAGTTCGTTACTTTCGCCGAGTTCAGGAAGCATTTTGTGTTGGGTGGCGGAACTCAATACCGCGCTTTGCCTTAACATCAGAGCGAAGAAATGAAAATATATGTAAATAAATATTTCATTTCCTCGAGTGGGGATCGAACCCACAACCAGTCACACTTAGTGTCGCTGCGCCACGACTGGCGTTAAGTTCGTTCCGGTAAAGTTTTTATGTATACCAATACACTAGTTTTTGTTTTATTAAAAACAGCCAAGTAGTTATGATTTTATAAGCATTTGAAGTTTGAAAAAAAATCTAGTGCCGCTCACTATCACGTTGGTGGGCGTGTGACGTGATTTCAAAAAGTTGTCTTCAAGTACTCTGCTATAATGTAAACAGAACGGGAAATTTGTAAATTTTGATACTAAAAGTTGTGCATCCCTGACCAGAATAACCAAACTATAAACTGCAAAAGAATAATTTTTTTGAACCATTTCTTTCACATTTTGACTTCCATTGGAACTAAAAAAACAACTTTTCCGGCGCATTGTTGGTTGTAATTGTAAGTGTCAGAATATAATACGACACACGCGTCGAGTACGACCGTATTAAAATAATTCTTTTACATTATTTTTTTTTTGTTTTAATATACAATTTGAAGAGAATTTAAATATAAAAAACATTAATTCTGGAGGGATTTAGCGTGTTGAGTGGCAGAAATAAATGCTGCGCTTTGCTTCATTACCAGAGCGAAGTATTGAAAATATTAAATATTTCACTTCCTTGAGTGGAAATCCAACCCACAACTGTATGCGTTTACAGTCGTAGGCTTGCACCTCAAAAGCAGCAGATTTTTTTTATATATTTCAAATAATACTTTAAAAATGTGAAATATTAACCTGTAATAGTTGAGCGCAAATGCCCAGTTTCCTGTAGGGCGGTAGCGTGAGCACCTGCGAGATGCGCGGGCGCGTGTGCGCCGGGTACGCGTAGTAGCGGTACGCCGTCGCGTACGCCGCCGTCGCGTACCGCGGGGCGCCTTCACTGGAGCGGAACTTCTCGAAACTACACATATTACATACATTACAAATATATATTATAAATGTGAACGTCTGTGAGGATGAATGCTTGTTTTCGTGTAAAAACTACAGAGTAAGATAAAACTTAACAGTTATATTACTGCTTATACATAAGAATTACACATACTCTACAATTTATGTTAAATAATATAACAATAAGATTAAGCGGACGAAGCCGAGTTTCAGTCACTAGTATTTTATATTGTGGTCATTAATGACGTTACACAAAAATTTTTTTTTCTTGATGTCCATCTGAGTGGGATGCACCTTGTCACATCCAAGAGATAGGTGTAGCCGTTATATCAATTAAAATGTTATATGATATGATTTCAATTAAGACCTTATATTAGCAAAAAACCTCCACAACTATCAGAACAAGATCCATTAGATACAAAAAGCAGTAGTAAATAAACAAAAATGCATTATATAGGTCCATAAGATGACTGCTAAATATTTGATATTGTCGCATCAACAATATTAAATGCAATAATCATTATGTAAATAGTTGTTTCAGTTAACATTTGTAGCCCAACATCCTGCCTTTGCATGAAGAATGCACTACTAGAGTGAGGAAATTAAAAAAAGTCACTACCCCACAAGGAACTATCAAACCCACAACCGTTACTTTCACATCACATACTGTGAGCACAAAGCTACAGTGGGACAGCATCAATATAAAATAATAAAATTGGAATTTGAAAATATATTTATAATCTCTATAGTAAATATGAAACTTACACTGTAAAAAAAGTCCACTGATCATCATCACAATCTATAAAGGAGGCGGCATCAACATACCATAGCAAAAATGTTTGTAAACGCTCATGGTAATCTAGAAAACCTGGTGTAGATACCTCAGAGTGATAAACTTCAAATGTTCTGCTTTCTCCACCATCATCTGAAATAACAAATTTAAAAATATTACTCCATTACAGATAATAAATTATTGTTAGAAAAAAAATTAAACACGAGTAAGAGGCTTGTCTTCTTCTACTAGTGCCTCTGCAGTCAAGGAGAAGAAAGAAGACTAGTTAAGATTATGCTAGTTAAAGAATAAGGAAAGAGCATCGGAGTAGCCTGGCAGTGTTGTAAATACCATACCAGGTCAACTGTCGCTTAGTTTTTTTGAAAAAGTCCATCAGGGCAGTTATTTGTAAGCAATAACATGGCGATATAGTTATGGAACAAGGTTCTTAAAGAGTCACACTTTATGTGATTTTTTTTATTTAAACAACTATATGGGTTTCATATATATACTCATTTAAAATTGAAAATGTCAAAAATGCAGTGTATAACTACTGCTTAGTTATAAACTAAGTGAAATGATTAATATATTGAATAATAATTGAATTTATTTTCAATTTAATTCAATCATCACAAACTTCTAACTTAGTTCACTTTTATACAAGAAATAAAGAAGATTAAGATTTAAATAATTGATGTTTGGACAGTGTCTAACTGTAAAAGTAATGTTAGCGAGTTCTATCCACATTGGGGTAGGAATTATCTGTATGATTTGTTTATTTACTTACAAGGTTGGGTTGTAAACGAATGTACAAGATTTCCATGTGGTGTGAATAATTTATCCTTTTCTATCATTGATACAAAGAGATCTAGATTTGTAACATAGCCAGGAGCCAAGACTTTTTTTAAAGCCCCTTCAATATCATCAGCTTTAATTTTTTCAGAATTATTTGGTTCAATCTGTAAACAAGCCAATAATATTGATAAGAATATTGTAATACATTAATTTTAAACAAATGAGTACAAACATTTTAAAGTAACCTTGTCTGTGTATGATATTCCAAGATAAGTCTTCAAACTTCCTGCAGTATAGTAAAGTTGAATTCTTAAATCTGTATAACCAAAAATATTTTCATTTTCTCCAAAAACTTGGTGACACATTTCGGGGCCAAAAGTTGTGTCATCATTTTCAATATCATCAGCTGATCTGACTGCAAGGAAGGTTATATTAAAGATAGAACAATATTGAAACCTATACTAGATACACAGAGGACGGAGACTTACCTAATTTTATTTCTAAAACTTCGTTTCCATCGACAACCAAATGTTCTAAAGCGTCTGCCATTATTCAAGTAAGATTGTTTGTAAGTAACAAAAGCTAACGATCAACGAAGTTTCTCATTCCAATTCGACTTCCCGCGCAAAATACCGCCAATTTTTTGTAGATTTTTATCCTTAAATACAAATGAAAGTGAATAGTAAATCTCTATTTTTCCTTTATTATTATTTTACTGAAAAATGAATGAAGTAAATTTAAGGAAAAAAGATAAAAAAACGGACAATACAAAGTAAAAAATATTGTAAGTACCAGTTAAAGACCAGTCAAATATTCTTGTCTTGTGCATTTGACATTATACTTTTTAAATTTAATTTATAAGGAGTTGACAGCAGTAAAATAACTGTTTTAAAACTGTATATGTATATGTACGGTACGGTAAGTAATTTTTAAATTAAATAAAAGTGTATGAATGTATTGTTTATTCTTACTCATTAAGTTTACTTTGCATTACTGATAGGTTTTATTCAATTTAATCTTAATAATAATGTTACTTGCCAATTAAATTTAAGTTAGCATATAATATATATATACGGTATCTACCGTACTTTTTTAATAATATACTATACGGTATGTTTAGATAGTATTTACAATATATAAATAACTATTCTGTAATTAATATTACGAAAAATATGTATTTATATAAAAAAGTGAAAGCTAGCTAGCTTTCAAATACATAATATAAATACAAATCATGATTTTCCTTTAATCTGTCAACACACGGCCATTATGTGACGTCATTATGGCCTGGTTGGGTTAGGTTTGCTTGGAAATTTTTGTTAAAAATCTTGTATTTTAGTGTAATATATGTTGTGCTACTTATTTTAGATTAGTAATATAAATACCTCAAACAGTAGCAGTAAGTCTGGTGCCAAGAAGTGATTATCTCGGCGACATTTTGTGGCGAAAATGAATCGCCATGAAGGTGGGTAATGATAATCAAAATTTGTGCGATGCTTTTGTCACTGTAAATTTCTTTGCTAATTCATAAAACAGTGTAACTGTACCTTGTGTTGTACTTTTTCATGCAAATAATAGTGACCGTTTTTGTTTAATAAACAAGATACTGCGTATAATATTGTATTATCAATTTCAGGAGTCAGCTGTGATTCTTGTTTGAAAAATAACTTTAGAGGACGACGATACAAATGTTTGATATGCATCGATTACGACTTATGTGCCGCTTGTTATGAATCCGGCGCAACAACAAACCAACATACAACAGAGCATCCAATGCAATGTATTCTTTCCAGAAGTGACTTTGGTAAAATAATATTTGTTACTGACTCAACATAAAACAATTGGCCTACATTTTTTATGTGAGAAATCAGTGCTGTGTCAGAGCTGTAATAAGATTAAAGATATAGAAAGAGATATTTATTTAATTAGTGAGATAGTAAATAAACTGTTATTGTTTATAAACAAAAAGTATTTTAGTGTCAAAAATTAATTTACTTTAGTAGGTCATTCAATATTTGAAGAAAAAACCATAGTTATAAGGAGTTTATAAACTTGTGTCTTATTAGATAGTCAAATTTATAAATTCATATTACAAATTAGATTTCTGTTGATTTATATTATGTACTGAAAGCAATTATATAAAATATCTCTTAATGTAAGAAAATGAATGATGAACTTAACTAATTAAGGCAACTGTTGATTATTTATTAATAATATAATAGCTTTAATTTTTAATACTTATTTAAAAGTTACTTGTTTTATAATAAAACAATTGTGATACTTTATAGATCTCTACTATGGCGGGGAAACACTTGCACTTGAACAACCTCAGGCATACACTTGTCCTTTTTGCAATCGTATGGGTTTCACAGACACTGCTCTCATGGAACATGTAGCCGCAGAACATGCAGACACAACATTAGCTGTAAGTTACCAATAATATATCTATCTAGAAGTTGTTGTGGCACAGCATCTGAGGGTTTAACAATAGTTGTGTGTTCAATTCCCACTCAAAAGAATTAAATATTTTCATTTCCTCACTCTAACAATTAGACAGAGCTAGGTGTTGAGTTCTATCCCTCAATACTGAATGTCTTATAAATGGTGCATTACATGGGGACCGAAGTATTTTAATACTAGGTTCCCTATGCCTAGTCTGCTGTATGCATGAGGCTAAAAAAATAATTATACAAATACTATAAAGGAATTTTTATTAGCATTTTGTTAAAAGAACATTTGAAACAGTAATCGGGTGATATTTTGAAAATAAAATGCTAATTGAATTTTATGTGCAGAAATGTTGTAAAAAAGTACTAAAATATGGGGGATAAACATACTAAATTTTATTTTTATTAAACACAAACTGCTCAAACAAACAAAATTATTTGTTTCTATGAATTTATAGTATCACCTTATTAAATCAAATTTGAGGTTTTATTTTTGTTAATATTAACATACAACCTACATATTAAAATGAAACAATTATATGAACTAATAATTAAATATGCATGTTTTACAGTTTTTGCTATTTAACTTACGAAATGATATAATATATTTCAAAAAAATCTTTACATTTTTAATCATTTTAATTAATATAAATTTGTAAAAGTGTGAATTAAATTTTGATTAATGTTGTTGTTAAAATATGTGTATGAGTTAATTATGTGCTCATATTTAATTGTTAAAATTATTTATAATTATTAACCCATTTACATAGTTCCTTAATTTTTTTTTATATGCTTTGTTGATTTTTTTTTTGCATAAATAGTTAAGTGTACCTACACTAATATAATTAGTCTATACTTTGCATGTAAAGTAGTACATTAGTTATGACAAAAAAGAGAAATCAAAAGATTACTATCATAAAATTTGTGTGAATCTAAATAAATACATAAGCAATTTAGTATTAATGTTTTACAGCTATTTTAAACTGTCATTTCACTATTAAAAAACAAACTATATTTTTTTTTACAATATTTATATTAACATATAATTCTAATTTAATTTAAGGTGGTATGTCCAGTTTGTGCTTCAATGCCAGGTGGAGAACCAAATTTCGTGACTGATGACTTTGCAGGACATCTTACACTCGAACATCGAACTGGACCTAGGGATCTCATATCATTTCTCATATCCTTTTTAATATTATAATTATATTGTAATTTAATAGGCTATTATGAACCAGTGGGATCTCCTGATAGATGTGACGATTGTAGGTTCGATTCTCATTCAGGGAATGTAAATTATTTCCACTTCTTTGTTCCAGTAAGACAAACTGTGACATGTTCCAAAGCGTAACAACTTGTTAAGCAACGTTTACACTTCATTTGCACTCCCCTTTATTGAATGTGGAATATTTATTTATTTGATATTTTTAAAGTGTTATTTCACACTTAGAAAAGAAAAATACTTAATAAGAACACCTATAAAATTGTGAACGTAGCGGGATTTGAACCCTGCGCGGATCTTTGGAAACCATCCAAGATTGTGCAAATTTTCTTATTAAATATTAATATTTATTTTATTTTTTTCCGCTCTCTGGTAATGAGGCAAGATACGGGGTTGAGTTTCGCCACGTAACAAGCAAGTGCCTCGTGAATTTGCTGAAAATTGGGGAACTGAGTGTCCTAATGGAAACAGCGCTGACTGCAAACGCCATGGTTGGGAGTTCGATTCTCACTCGAGGCAACAAATTATTTAAAACAAAACTTAGGCGTTGCACACAATGTATCGAAAATTGAGTGGAAATGGGGAATTGAAGTTTCTTAATACTAGGTTCTCTATGTCTACCCTGCTATATGCGGAGTACAGCATGAAACTAAAACAAATTCAATGAGTCCTTAACCACGATACACGATGAGCCAAGTGGCATACGACACGGCGGTGTACGCCGCATGCCGCCCCCCGGACGCGGCGTTAGTCGCGCGAGACGCACCAATATGCAATTCAGGTACTAATATTTCTTGTTTGTACAATATTTTTGTGGCTTCTATTAATTTGAATACTATATAAAGTAAAGGAATAAAAATATTTATTAAATTAAAAGAAAAATTAAATTAGCTTCACGCTGTATCCCGCACACAGCAGGGTAGGCAGAGGGAACCTAGTGTTAAGACACTCCGTTCCCCACTTTCTGCTGAATTCTGAAGGCATTGCGTGTTGAGTGGCAGAACTCAACGCCGCGCTTAACCTCGATACCAGAGTGAAGAAAATGGAAATATAAATTTAAGTAAATATTTCATCTCCTCGAGTGGGGATCGAACATACAACTAGTCGGTTTTGCAGTCACACCTCGTGCCGCTGCGCCACGACCGGCCTTAATATTTATTACTTCTTAGAAAATCTATAATTTTCTTACGTTTTGGGCTTCGAAGCCGCGTCCTTTAGTATTGCAAAGGGAAGGCTCTGTGAGGTATGCTCGGTGCGCACTAGGCGCACGTTAGATATGCTAGGTACGTAACTCACGGCGGGCTTGCGGGTACATGTCGTTCAGCACTCACGGCGGCATGGCGGCGCTGTCGCCGTCGGCGCGCGACGCCGTGGTGGACCCCATCGCCGAGCTGCTGTCGCAGCTGTCGGGCGTGCGGCGCGGCGCGCAGCCCGGCACGCCCAGCCAGCTGCAGCAGCTGCAGATGCAGCTGCAGCTCGAGAGGCAGCAGGCCACGGTCAGTGTCACGCCAATATATATATGCGGTTATATCATCAAATCTAATTGAGATGCTTTTTAAAAATATATGTTATATATCTCATTGAATATCGGATATTTAATAAATGTAAATCATATTTTGATGATTCCTATGTAAGATTGGTAAGTATCGAAAACGAAAAATCGCAAATGATTTTATCGCTCTACTAAAAAGTGTAATTTTTATGTTATTTTTTTCTTCAAAAATTATTTATGCGTATATGAAATCGAAAACAATTCTTGTTAGTAGTTCAAAATAGCAATAAAATATGCAATTTTTCACTTTCGATACGTTGACTAGGGACCGTCGATTTACTAAACATTCGACATTGAGGTCGCCATTTTATCTGTAAAACAAGCGGAGGAAAAAATAACCTAGTGTTTACATATCACACACTCCACTTTCCAGTTAAAAACATTGCAAGAACTCCAACGATACGATTTATTTTACCAGAATACCCAGGAAACGAAAATAATTTACATGTTTAATCAGTCCCCCAAACAGTGATAAAGACATGACTACTGAAAAAAAAGCTTTACTGTATATCCCTCACACAGCAGGGTAGGCAGGAATAGTGTTAAAAAAAATAAGAATAGGGAATAGTATTAAAACACTCTGTTCCCCACTTTCCGCCAAATTCTGGAGGCATTACGTGTTGAGTAGCGGAACTAAATCGCCGCGCTTTGGAATTCTTCTAACTTCTGGTCTTCTGCTTTTTGGAAGGAAAGTGGAATAGGGTGCGATATTTTAACATCTCTTGTTTTAAGATAAAATGGTGATCTTATTGAATATCGAATATAGATTAAATATTAGCTACATTAGATACGAGATGGATGTGGAAAGGCGTATTGCTGCCGGTAACAAGGTTAACGGAGCCTTAGCTGCATTGATGAGACGGCGAAACGTCAGCACAGCTGCGCGTTTGGCCGTGCACAGTTTTGGTACCGACACTGTTATACGGCAGCGAAACGTGGGTATTACAGAAGCAGAATGAAAGAAATATGAATGCTGTGGAGATGCGATCTCTTTGTAGGGTATGCGGAGTCAACTTAGTTGATTGAATCCGCAATGAAGAGGTACACAGAATGGCAGGTACTAGCGAGGATGTCACGGTGAGAATGAAGAAGAACGTGCTCAACTGGTTTGGACACGTGGAACGAATGAATGATGAAAGAATGGCAAAAAAGATTTATGATGGAAAAGTGAGCGGTGAGAGAGGTAGGGGTAGACCTCGGTTGACCTTCGAAAACACAGTATCGAAGATACTGGATGAAGGTCACGTAAAAGGCATGAAGACCCCCCGGAGGGCATGTATGAAGTGGTTGATGACAGTGGAGGAGGCGAAAGAGGCGCTCCGATCTCTCTGACTACCCCGCTAGGGATAAAGGGTGAAGTTATAGTATTAGCTACATTTACAAAATACAAATGCATATCGCGCAGGCGGCGCGGCAGCAGCTGGAGCGGCTGCCGCGGCGGCCGGCGGCGGCGAGCTCGAGCGCCAGCGCGCCGCCGCCCGCGCCGCAGCCCGCCGCGCAGCCGCCGCTGCAGCCCGACGCGCACGACTCGCAGTACCTCCTCGCTGGATTTCTCGGTAATGCTCATCATCTATTAAACTATTACTTTTAGTAAAAGTTATGGTATGTATACAATTTTAGAAGCAACTTTCTAATATTTCTTTTTCTCAGTCTGGTAGCAAATAAAGCGCAACATTGAGTTCTGCCAATAAACATATAACTCTAGCTTTTTTCTGCCTACCCTGCTATATACAGGATAAAATGCAAAGCTAAATATGAGGATCAACGGTAGTCTATGGATAGAAGACCTCAATATCTATCCGTTTCACTCTATTTATGTGTAGCGATTTTCAGTTTAGATTTTCAGAAAAAATCACATTCTTGAAGAAAATTGGCAAATACAGTCTACTAGTCAACTCTTGGGTCTGCGGTAGTGATTTTTTAACCGAATAATAGGCCTAATATAACCCAATAACAGGCCTTTAGGATCATATAATAATTTATAACGTTCTATCAACTATACATTAGATTAAAGATTACGGTCTAAAAGACGGCTCGAGAAATAAGAACACAAAAAGAGTTGTGTTCTTATTTGATTTTAGTATGGTCCAACTTTGGTCGACGCACACAGGTGAAATTTACACAATGGCCAATATTAAAAAAAATAAAGTTACTCTAATTAAAAAATAGTAAACTAAATTACATACAAGATTTCTTTGTCTATATATTTGTTGAAGCTTGTCACTTTTTATTTTATTACTTACATAGATCAACATTACAGTCATTATTTAAAGCAGGGGTTCCCAACCTTTTTTTGATCAAGGACCACTTTTATATCATTCTTGGTAGCACGGACCCCTATTCATGTAGGTATAATAAAAATTAACTGTGATAAGTAAACAAAAACTTCGCATCACCATCCCCAGTCATAAAATTAAAATCGTTCGCGTTTAAATTACGTTTGATATTTATTTAGTGGATACTAGAACTAAAACATTATTGATTCCACGTCTTTACAAAAATATAATGAAATAGTTAACATTCATTAGGATTGCGAAGATACGTCGTTTTAAACTTTAGGCGATATTTCATTAAATGATTTTTATATTTATAGTAAAAATGTTTATAGTTTACCGCGCTTTACCCGTATTTTTTATTATCTTAATAGTAAATTTCAGTACCTTTTATATGGTACTAAATTGGGCTGCGTCTACTTGCGACAACTGCACAAAATGAAATTATAAAAATATAATAACCATTTTCAGTCGATTCCTATTATACTAGTAGTATACCAATTATCCGAAGAAAATTGGTAAATTTTCACTCGATGGATGAATGCAATGACCACGGAACTCGACTACCTCAAAAATAAATAAAGTCTTATCCTCAAAATTATATATTGAATACATAAATATTAAAGCAGATTTAAAATTATATTTTTTTTTGTATGGAAGTGGTAATTAAATAAATCTTTATTCTTTACCTATTAAAATAGAGTAAATTCGAGAAATATATTATTTCCTACCAATTAAAGCAATATTTAAACATAAATATATTTATTTTAATTTTGACCAACTTTTAAGTGAATTTCACCTGTGTTAAAATGCTCCAGTGCGCTTTATAAAATCAATAATAAACATTTAAATACAAATATTTCATCGTTTGGCCAATATTTGCGACTAGGAATATTGATTGGTCTGGATAAAACAAAGAAAAATTTAAATATTTTTGTGTATCGTTAAAATCGCGGAGTAAAATGTTTTATAATCCAATATATAGCGCTAGTCGAAACTAAGACTTAACGCACTGTTATAAGGTTAGATTTTATTGAAATCATCTTATTTCATAAGTTTGTGTGTAATAATATTTTGAATTTCTCTTTATATTTATTGTTGCCATATTTTTGAGCCGTATTTGTATGCAATCTGTTATCTAGTACATAGTTGGTCGAAATTTATAACTATCTGTTTATACATCTTGGAAATAACATCAAAAAATCGTTTCTTTAAAAAACTAAATTTTAACAATTACTTTCAGGGACTGTAGTGAAAAAAAAAAATTGTGGTGATTTTTATCAAAAGTAATTAAAAAAAAACGACTTCTTTAGATATTTCCCGAAGTCTTTGCAATTTTCACTAGTCAACTATAGTCAAACAATGTTTGTAGAATACAGATATTTTGACATTATAAATAATAATACAATAAAGCTATCCTATCATAGGCCGTGAATTGGCTTAATGCTCTTGGGTGGTTGTTATTTTTAATTTTCACAGGCCGTTCACAAGTATTTGTTTTGCTGTCCATCTTTAAAACTACTAACGCTAATAAAAAAATATCTTTTAAAAATTAAATTAGGAAATGATATAAAAATTTACTTCATTGAATCAAAAAGTAATGAAATCTCATACATATTTTTTACTTGGAAATTGGCCTACTTCATACGCTTTTTTAATATCGGTTCGTAATATTTGTCATTCTTCTTAGTAATCTAATTGTTTAATATAAACTATTTTCCTATAGCTACTGAAGTTTATTAATAAGTTTACGATAAAGGCGTAGTTCAACGAGCTACTGTGGTAACATAATAATATTTAGTGAATATCTGCTTTTGAAATATTCTGCCTGTGGTTGACTGATAAGACTCACAAATACTTATTTAGGTAATTACTTGAAAAATGAAAATAGTTGTTTTCATTGTGATATTTTTTTTAATAGTAGTATAATTAATCTAAGTAACTCTGATTCTTCGGGTAACAATGACAATGGGACCTTTAACTAGTTTTGATTTTTTTTCCATATGATACAACATAATTGACTATCTTTATTTTAGCACCATTAATATCAAACGTGCTAAATGAATTTCCTCCTGAAATTGAATAACCACCCAAGAGCGTTAAGTCAATTCACGGCCTATGCTAGGATAGCTTTATAATATCAAAATATCTATATTTTACACACATTGTTTAACTATAGTTGACTGAAGAAAAATTCAAACACTTCGCTTAATATCTGAATAAATCGATTTAAAGATATATTCTCATAATGAAAATAACAATTAATTACTGTATCATATTTCATACATTCTTAATCAGCTGTCATTAAGCTAGCCTTATGAAACTTTCAGAGATTCATTTATACAAATACCAGTAGTTTTAGAAGTTACTTTTGGAAAAAAAATCACCAGTAATTTTTACACTACAGCCCTTGATTGATTTTTTAAATAAGTTTTTAAGAAACTATTTTTATTTTGATGTTATTTGCAAGATGTATAAATAGATAGTTATATTTTATTATATGGTACGAAAGGTTTATTATTGGGGTATATTGAGGAAAAAATCACAATACACTATTCGTCAATTTTCTTCAAGAACCTGATTTTTCCCAAAAAATCACAAATTGCCAAATATCGGGTAAACCACTGAAATTCGCATATATATTGAGGTCCTCCACCTATAGCCACTCACTACATTAAACGATACAAATAACAGGCGCCACAAACGGAGCGGACACCGCGGAGACGGAGTCGCGCGCGGCGCTGCTGCGCGGGCTGATGCTGGCGTCGCTGGGCCGCGCCGCGCCCGCGCCGCCCCCGCCCGCGCCCCGCACGCCCGCGCCGCCCGCGCCCGCGCCGGCGCCGCCCGCGCAGCCGCCGCGCGCCAAGCCGCAGCCGCGCACCAAGGTGCCGGCGCCGCCCGACCCGCCCGCCGTGCCCGCGCGCCCGCGCCCCGTCTGACCCGCGCGCGCGCGCGTCGGCCGGGCCGCGCGCCGGTGACGTCCGCGGTCGTCACCGGTCGCACTATGTTGTTTTACGCTAACACTTTTTAGTGGATGCTTATGTTTGTTTTGTTGGCTTTACAAATATCAGTGTGATTTCCTTTATTATTATAGAGAATACTTAGTTATGGAATGTTTTAATCGATTTCAAATATAAATAAATAAGGTTTAAAAAAAACACACACGATCACGGAATGACTGCTCGTTAGTTGTGATTGTGAACGGGAGAGGAGTCCGTCTAACCGCTAGCATTGGATGTTAACTTAGAGACCAAAAGCAGTATTGAGAGTGATTTTTTTTGTTATGAGATTATGTTATGTTTGTCAAATATTTGTAGTTATATAATTAATAGATACATGTATTTTTATAAAGGCGACATCTAACACTATGCTACACGTATATATTATTATATTATAGGACTCCTCTCCGGCATAATTAATATTCTTTAGTAAAAATCAATTGAAAAGCTACTTACACTAAAATTGTCACTAGCTATTTCAAAGTGCTTCTTAGTTTCATCATTATACTCCAACATTACGAAATGTTTGTATGTACCCTAATTAAATTCTATAATATTAATTCTGGTATTTATTTTTATTTCAAAGCCCTGTCGTGAAGTACGAACTGAGGGTGATGATAACCTTCTAATAATTTAAAGTGTCAATAATAGTTGTTTTACAGCAATATTGAAATAAAAATCTCAAAATACTAATTTATTTTTCTTTAACATACCCCACATACTTTTATTTTATTGTATGCAAACACTAGAGGGCGCGCGCGGCTTCGCCCGCTTATTAGGAGAAAATTCTAAAAAAACCACGAAACACGTGTTCAATAAAATATTTTTAACAGTCTGAATTTATTTTTTTATAAAAATCAGTGGCCATTAAAAGATTTTTCCTTATTTGAACCCTTAGGGAGTGAATTCTTAAAAACCATGAAACACGTGTTCAATGAAATATTTTTAAGAGTGAATTTCAAATTTTATAAAAATCGGTACAGATATTTTTTTTTTCCATACAAACTTTTAACCCCTATTTCATCCCTTTAGGGTTAAATTTTTTCAAATTCCCTTCTTAGTGGATGTCCAGAATATGAAAATAAACATCTGCCCAAATTTCACGTTTTTACCATCAGCGGTTACGGCTCTGCGTTCGTCTTACCTCAGTCAGTCAGCACAAGTCCTTTTATATATATAGATTAGCTTCGAAAAACACAAACTTCAAGTTACTCATGATTCCTCATTAATAGTAAGTTATTTTAAGAAGATGAATATTATATTAAATATTTAACTAAATAATAAACATGTAGTCTAGGCCAGTCGTGGCGCAGGGGCACAAATGGTGCAATAAATCGACTGGTTGTGGGCTCGAGTGTGGATTCGAGGAAATAAAATATTTATTTACATTTATATTTCATTTCAGACAGACTCGACGAAATCATTACCACCCCCGGCATTTAAAACCGGTGTGAAGTAGTGACTTTATGTCTTTACTTTTGGTGTTGCACGGAGTCGTGGGCGGCGGTGATCACTTACCATCAGGTGACCCGGACGCTCGTTTGCCTTGTCTTTTCCATAAAAAAAACTTTGAAGCTCTGTTGGAGAAATATATTCCTCACGCAGATCATACTATAATCATGGGGGATTTTAATACCTGCTCAAATAAAGATGACTCTCGATCAAAATACCTTATTGAGATAAGTTAATAGTAGTAATCTTCATATACTTAATACTAATAATGTGACATATTTCTTTCCTGGATACTCGACCGACAACGACAACTTTTTGACGGACCTTAGATTAATCGACTGGGATGTTGTCCTTAATGCCTCCACATTGGAAAACAAAGTCAACATTTTCAACTCGATTCTGACTGAACTCCTTGATGTACACGCCCCACTCAGGCCGATTAAATTGAAACACCTCCCTGCACCTTGGTTGAGTACTGATAGAGAGAGAAGAGTTTTAATGAATAATAATAAGCGAAATAGGGCAAAGTTTAAATATAAACTTAATTCCACGGCAGAAAACTTGCCCAAATAAAAGGCTTTACGGCTTTATTGCTTAGCGAAAATATATTCACACGTCCGTCAACAATAAGAAATGTGCTTATATTTGGAAGTTTTTAGACGCTATGGGAATTAACCGAGACCGTAAATCCTCCTTGGTTGATGGCTCAGTTGACATTGAATCCCTAAATGCACGTTTCAGTTCAATCTCTGTATTAGATCATGCCATCATATCTGATACTCTTATTTCCCTCTCACTAAACTCAATATCAGACTTTGAGGTTTTCAATTTCTCATCCGTGTCATGTAACGAATTAAAAAACATATATTGGCAGTTACTTCAGAGGCGATTGGTTATGACGGGTAGAGTCGTAAGATGATATGCTTAGCCCTTGATCATGTTCTGACTGTTCTTAGTCATATTCTAAACTATTCACTCAACTCTAGTACCTTTCCTTCCAGCTGGCATGCTGCTTACGTTATCCTTATCCCTGAAATTTTAAATCCTACTTCTTTTTTCCATTACCGTTCTATCTCCATCCTTCCTTTCCTTTCAAAAGTATTGGAGCGGATAATCTATTATCAACTCTCTTTACACCTCTCCAAGCACCATATTCTCTGTCCTTTTCAATAAGGATTCCGCCCGGGCCACAGTACGACCACAGCACTCATTAAAATTTGTGATGATATCAGGCACGGAATAGACAATCAGCAAGTTAGTATTATCGCCCTATTAGATTTCTCCAACGCTTTTAACACTGTAGATTTTGATATACTTCTTGCTGTTCTGATGTCTATTAACATCTCTGACAAAGTTCTCGGATTATAGGACGGAGATAGGACGGAGTTCCGTTCATACTTGTGAGACCGCAAACAGTGCATAAGAGTCAATGATAGATATTAATCTCCATCCTAACTTAAAACTGGTGTCTCCCAAGGCGGAATTCTTTCTCTTCTTCTCTTTTTTATTTTTATTAACTCCGTTTCTAATTCTCTCATCTTACCCTTCCATCTTTATGCTGACGACCTACAAATTTACGTAACGGCACCCATTGACTATCTGCATAACGCTATCGCTCAAATCTCGACTCATGGAGAAATCGTTTGCTATCTTTGGTAATGGTCAGCTATTATTTAAAATATCTTTGTCATCCCTGTCTCCTGTAATGTTTTGCGGAGCTAACTTAGAGTTCCGTAATACAGTTAAACACTTAGGCATTATTATGGATAATTCATTTTTTTGGTCACTCCACATTTCAGAGGTAAGCAAAAAACGTTTTGCTGTGATCTGCCTGTGAGATAGAGAAGATAAAAAAATCTTCTTTCAATAAAAACCAAAATATCTCTTGCCTAGACTCTTCTCCTTCCTTTCCTTGATTACGCCGATGCTTACTGTTGTGATCTCCCTCAAATTCTCCTCAACAAAACTAATTGAATCGTTTGCAAAATATGGCCAAAAATTTACCATATTACAGAGCATAGGACCCAGCTCAAATGGCTCACTGTCAGGCAGCGGCGTAATCTCCACATATTTTCACTCCTTTACATAGTGTCCACTCCTGTTCCATCCCTGCACCCCAGATTACCTCAAAACTAGGTTCAGTTTCCTCGGCTCAAACCAGTCTCTCAATCTCAGATCACTCAGCGATAATAGATTAAAATTACCAATTAGCCGCACTCAAACATATGGAGACTCCTTTACCGTTAAAGCTGCTATACTTTGGAATGCGCTTCCGCGTGATATACGAGCGGCTAAGTCTGTTAGCATATTTAAGCGTCGCGTCAAAAACTATTTCCTTTCTCTATAATATTTACTTGTATATATGTAATTATCGTTTATGTAAGTTTATATTTTTATTATTTACTAGCGACCCGCTCGCGGCTTCGCCCGCTTTAACTACTGAATTATTCATATAATGTACCTATGTTTGCAAAGCATTTAAGATTACTAATGTGAAAATTATTGAAACCTTAATGCAACCCACATTTTCGTAGCTCCAATAAGGATGTTCCAATTGTTTAAAAAAACACACACCTGAACAAATGACACAAACAACAGAAAACTT
>DWQW01001449.1:0-33491 GCA_018249695.1 Heliconius erato demophoon | reverse complement strand
TGGATGTCCAGAATATGAAAATAAACATCTGCCCAAATTTCACGTTTCTACCATCAGCGGTTACGGCTCTGCGTGCGTCTTACCTCAGTCAGTCAGCACAAGTCCTTTTATATATATAGATTATAATATTCTTATTTTAAATAATGAAGAAAAATTGTAGAATTACAGACGATGACGTTTGTGCAATTTAAATATTAATATTTGATACAGTCTCTTAGACACCACAGCGATCGCTACTAAAGGTTATTTATTATTTATTAGTAGAAGCAGTTATTTAAGTAAGTGTTTTTTATTTAAGAAACACACACTAACAAATAAAATAAATAAGTATTTTCTTTATCTAGTCGTGTGAAGTCCCGGATGTAAATGCATGCACTTAAGGCTTTAGAGGAATCCTATTAATGTTATAAATAAAAAGTTTGTGAGGATATATGGATCTTTGTTCCACCTCAACGCAAAAACTATTGAACGTATTTAGATTCACAAGTAGTTCTCTAGTATATTCTATTATTTTTTTATTCAGCTTCACGCTGCAGCACTCAACGCCGCGCTTTAGCTCGACACCAGAGCGAAGAAATGGAAGTATAAATTTAAGTAAATATTTCATCTCCTCGAGTGGAGATCGAACCCACAACCAGTCGGTTTTACAGTCACACTTTGTGCCGCTGCGCCACGACTGGCCTCTTTCTCTTGTATAAAATATGAATTATATTGTACAATTGAAGCTAATACATAAAAAAAAAATAACATTATCCTACATTTGGTAAAAAAGATTGACATATTAAGATAAAAATGTGTTCTGTACAGAATTAAGAATTTTCGATAAGAATCTGTGAGAGAATAGAATTGTATATGCATGATTTTCTTACCAAAATTAAACACCTTTTGAATATTGCTTTTTACTTATAGTAACATAAAGTTGCTCCTTAAATAGAAGTTCTGCATTCAGGTAGACTGCTTCAGAACCGCCTTCAAAATTCGCCGATGCTTAACAACTTGATTTGGTAAGTAGCCCCCAACTTAAGTTTCTATTCAAAGCTTCAGTTAGTTTATATCAAAAACACATATACTATTTATATGATGATATAAATATTATATTATGTTGTTATAAAGATAAAGTGTTTATTTCTTACCCTTTGACGATCAGTCCTCTGAACCGATCTTAATGAAAATGTTACAGAAATAGCTTGCATTCAAAAGAGAGCTGCTTTACTTGTTTTTATACTGAAATATTAGCGACGTTTTTATAAAAATAAATAAAGTAAATTTCATATGGATTAAATCTTTAATAAAACTTCTCAAAAATATATTATATCTTAAGAGGATTTTAAGAGGACATTACTACATTTCTGGGAAAGTTCTAAAATATTGTAAGATACATTATCTTTTTCCAGGATATTTTCTAGAAACATTCTTTGTCTCGCATTACACGGTGGAGATTAGAGATAGTTGTTTCTCTAAATTCCCTGGCAACTCGGTAAGATGAAGTTAATACACAAGTATTTGGAACGAAATACTTACAGTAATGTGAACATTTTTTTATATTTAATAAAATTATTTTAAGTTGAAAAAACATTAACTTATAATTTGATTATTCTTTAGAACGAAATGAATCTAACATAGTGAGTTAATAGAATAAATATACTTAAGGTAAGTTGGCGCCGTAAAGTTGCAACTCGGGTGGTATTGTGTCGTAGATAATAAGGTAACAGTCCTTTTGTACATGTTTTGCATCATAATAAAATTTTATAAAATATATTTAAATTGGATGCTTTTATTAAGAAAATTCTTGTTTAACAAAAAAATTGAGGATGTTTTTATTTTTTACCTGTAAAAACTATTTAGCAATAATATATCAACCTAACTGCCTCCCGCAAATTCGGATGTATGATATTTTTGGCGTAGACTCTTGCCATAATACTTCCATTTACCACCTGTTACGCAAACGTAGTATTTTTTACGAAGTTAACTTTTTAAAGTTAATATTTTAAATACTTAGCTATCGGCATTTTTAAACATTGCAGCCGCATACATCACCTTCAGCTTCACGCTGTATCCCACACACAGCAAGGTAGGCAGAGAGAACCTATGTTAAGACACTCCGTTCCCCAATTTCCGAAGAATTCTGGAGGCATTACGTGTTAAGTGGAAATATATATTTAAATAAATATTTAATTTATTCGAGTGGGAATTGAATCCACCACCTATCACGTCTACTGTCATGCTTATGCGCTACTACTGACCTCATATTTGTATTAATTTGCATAATAGTTTCTTCTGTTCTTATTCTGGTTAAGTAGTGCTGATAAACATAAAAATATTTTTGTCTGTTTCCCGCTAGAGCCGCTTCCCGTAGAGTAAGCAAAGGGAACCTAGTGTTAAAACACTCCGTTCCCCATTTTCCGCCGAATTCTGTCGCCTTTACAGTCTTACTTAGTGCCCTTGTGCAAAGATTGGCGTCAAAGAAAAACTGACATGCTAATATTTACTTCAAGTACTTTTATTTCCATAAATAAGCAAATTTTACGTTAGATATGATCAAGGTTTAGTATTACATTCTCGGTTTTTGACAACAGTAATCAAAAATCGTTCTTTATAATTTTTTTATAACTACTTTCTCTAGAGCTCAATTTTTTTTTTTATTTTTTCAATTTTTATAATTTTATTCATATTAATCAGCTTTATGCTATATGCCGCATAACGCAGGGAAGACAACCTAGTGTTAAGACGCTCCGTTGCCCACTTTACACAGAATTTTTCCAGACATTGCGTGTTGCGTGCAGGGCTTTTACCTTTGGAATCAGAGCGAAGCGATAATAAAAAATATTAAGAAATAATAATTCATTACCTCCAGTGGGTATCGAACCCACAACCGTTGCGCTACAGTCACACCCTTGTGCTCTTGCGCCACGACGACCTAAAAATAAACGGCCTAAAATATTTTGAATTGTATATAAACTGAAGCCTGGTTAAAAATATATAGCTATAAAATTTACAGTTATAAAGAACGGTAACGTAATTGCAAGTTGATATTCAGTCGAGCTTCGGAGCGCCTTTGTGTATAAAATCTGTAAAAATGTGAGGTGCATGACAACGTCACTTTGTTATTGTAACTGAAACCTATGTAAGAGTAAATGAAGTAAACATAAAAATAAAATAAAAATATAATAAAATTTTAGTAATTTAGAGAAGATGGAAGAATTTATAGTACTTACATATTTATAATTAATAACAGGTATTTTATAAGTTTTACGATAAAAACAACCCAAAGGAGCTTTTTATACGAAAGTAAAGAAATGTGTATATTTAAGTTATTGTTTTAGCATATTATAAAGTTATAAAATTTTACCATTTATATGTTCAAAGCTTATAAAGAAAATTTTATTATTTAGAAATAATTTCAACAATTATATATTTCTATTTATAGATATAAAAGATTTCTTAGTTTAAGTTACTCAAGTTATATTTATAATAAACGGGCGTAGCATGCACGAAAGTGGTGCGTAGCATTTACGTCGTAGGCATCCGCGTAGCAGACAGCGTCTACATTATCATATTAAAATAGATCCTTTTTCGAATTATATATTAGCGGCCCATACGCGGCTTCACCCGCTTAAACTTATTGTTATGTACAAATTTTATAAAATCATTCAGCTTCACACTGTATCCCGCACACAGCAGGGTAGGCAGAGGGAACCTAGTGTTAAGACACTCCGTTCCCCACTTTCTGCCGATTTCTGGAGGCATTTCGTGTTGAGTGGCAGAACTCAACGCCGCGCTTAACCTCGACACCAGAGCGAAGAAATGGAAATATAAATTTAAGTAAATATTTCATCTCCTCGAGTGGGGATCGAACCCACAACCAGTCGGTTTTACAGTCACGCCTCGTGCCACTGCGCCACCATTGGTCTCTGGTATAAAATCATTCCATAAATGTATTATTCTGATGTATATAAGCTATATTTATGTAAAGTTTCGTCTAAATCCAATTAATCTGTACTACATTAATTTAAAATATATATTTTTCAATTTATTTCCGTATAAGTTTATTTTAATAAGTTAATATTTAATATTTCTTTAATTTTTTTGAATTTTCTAGAAATGGTTGTTGGTGCGATATTTGCTTGGGATTTTTTTTATTATAATTTTTTTTATTTGCTTGGGATAATAATCATTGTTAAATTATTTTTAATTTCTCAGCGTAATTTAATTTCAAAGTATAAAATATATAGGGTATATAGTTATATAGACGGAACTAGCATATATCATAAAAATAAGCTCAAATGCAATTGAAGGTACACCTTAATAAAAAAAATTAATTCCTGATTCACACTGTATCACGCACACAGCAGGGTATGCAGAGAGAATATAGTGTCAAGACACTCCGCTGCTAATTATAAACCATTCAATGAAAATAAATCTAAGTAAGTCGCGTACCATCGCTATTAAAATGAATACACATAAACCAAACCATAAATTCTTTACACGTCAACCAATAGGAAAACACCATATGTTAGGTCATCAGTTTTCTAGCACACTCCCCTTAAAGCTGCGCACAGTATCAGCATGGCCTGAGCCTTTCAAATGAATTCCAGTATCGTGATCATCTGTAAAGCAAGGCCAAGTTGACCAAAGTAGGCCAAAGAAACTGGGGTCATCGGCAGAGCGAGACAGTACATCATGCCAAAACATCGATTGAGCCTGTATAGGGTCCAGGTTCGATCTTATAGGGATACTGTTTTCATCTCAGGGCTGGTGCACCCCAGTATTAGCTTGAACTATTTGATTGCACACAACGTAGAGTCGTTCGAGTCGTTGGGAACACAATGATCTGGGAAAGGCTTGAAACTTTGGTCTTTCACAAACACATCTCTTAGGAGTGGATTCTATACCGCAATTATCAAGGGGAATGTTCTGGGGAACTGTTTGACCTGTTTACCTGCCGCAGAATTTTCTAACTGCGCAGTACAACACAAACTTAAATATGATCTACACCATCTGGATAAGTGGCATTTCACTACTGTGCGGTTTCACAGTATCTTCCTTCCACGCGACACGCAACTGTAGCATAGCTTAACTTCGGAAATGTTTCCAGTTCGATACAATATAGATACCTTCAAAAAGCGCTTCTATCTCCACCTTCAAGGCTGGCAACGTAACTGTAGCTCCTCATCCACCTCTGGTGTTGCACGGGATCATGGGTGGCGGTGATCACTTACCATCAGGTCACCCGTATCTCGTTTGTGTTGTCCTTTCAAAGAAAAAATCTTTACAAAATAACAAAGAAGCCTAGGGAATATTTAATTGAATTTAATTGGTTAAAGAATGGGTCTCGACTATTTATCTTTCGGCGTCATACCTAGATAAAAAATAACATTTCTCTCATTTGTGTCGCATAGTCGATTAAAAATAATTCAATAACGTTATTGCATTTTGGTAAACAAAATATATATTTACAGTTACCTTAAAAGGCTTTAGCAGCTAATTAATTCTAGAAGTCTTGTTTTAAAGCCACAATTGCCATCCGTAGCGCTGTTTAAAATGTGAAACACGAGCGACGGATGGGTGTCAAAGCTTCGTCTATAGGCAAGCATGAACTGACAACATCCGCCATGCATATATTGGATAGCTATAGAGCAAAAGTGTTAGAAGGTTTAAACAATTGTAGGATACATTACAATTAATTAAATAAAATATAAAAGTACGAAAAATTGCTTTTATGAAAAGGTGAAACCGAGTATAATGTCTATTAGAAAATTGTTATAAAAAAAACGAAACAATTTATAAAGAATATTTTTGTATTGCAAAATTGTAACGAACAGCGATTTAAATGCCCTAAAATAAAAAAAAAAGTTGAGATGCCGTTTACATTTATTGAAAGATATATAATTTATGAATGAAAACGTCATCTCAAGATCGATCTCCAACTTGAGAGCAGTGCAATCCTTTGATACTCAATGTTGGTAGCGATTTACTAATCGACAACAGCTTATTATAATTTTTAACTTATTATATCTTGACACCACGTGGTCATCGATCGCGGGGTCGATGAGAGTAATGACAGATGAATTGTTTAAAGGTTCCTCGCGTTTCGGCAACAGTGCGCGGTAGGAGGCGCGGGGTTCCATTAGGCTGGGGTTAGCGGGAGGGTTGCGGCGCGCGCGGGGTCGATAAGCAGTGTTGTGCGTTCATTCGGGGTGGTCGGTCGTACAACTGCCTCCCGTCGAGTTCACATCGCGGTACGGATCAGGCGCCACTTGCTGATAAGGCAACCTGGTGACACAGTTCCTGCGACATCAACATATCACGCAGGTTACTGTTTCCAAGTAAGTTATAGGCTTTGTAAGCTCTTTATAAACTCTTCCACGTAAAAACTATTGAGAGGTCAACTTTGGTGGTCACTAACTTTGCGGAAGTCGTGAATGAAAGGTTTGTATATTTATTAATAATATTTACTATTTTTGTTCGTTTTAATTATGTAGAGACTGGGGTAGTTGTGTCGGCTGTGAACGGCTAAGCGTAAGTGGTCAGTGTAAAAGATTTAGGTAATCCTTAGAATACAGCAGCGCGCCCCGTGTATAGTGAAATAATGCGCAAAATACGATGTTTACGTAAGAAAATCGACAATAAAAACGCAAGAACAAAGACTAAATGTCTTTGTGAATAACAAAAAAGTCTTGATAAAGGTAACACTCAAATAAATTACAACAATTAAACTCACGTAATGCAAAAACGAATAGTGATTCGTGTAGTCATTTAATTTATATATTTTTTTTATTCTTAATAGTAATATAATTCATATTTTTGCATAAATAATATTTTTGACAATGTATTAAAACCTTTCATTTTTTGTAAAACGAAGGCTTATGCGAGACCTAAGAAATTAATCTACAGATATTACTTATAAATAATATTTCACCAACTAATAATCTGGGTGCTATTGATACTTGGCATTTACTCGCTTTTATTAATTTAAGCTGCCTAACCCTTTATGGGGTAGGGGTAGTAGGCCGCAGAAATATTCACACACAGACTACCTTTATGTTTATATAAAATATTGTAATAATCATATTTTTTTAAAAATACATTAAAATAAGATTTTTATAAATAAGAAATCTAATTTGAATTTTTTTACTAGCGGTTTCTCCATCGTGGTTATTTGGAAATAACAACCAATTTTGTATGAGATATGTAATTCTGACACAACATTACATTGTAACGATCAACGTTTAAAGGGCTCATTGGTTTCCACGATAAAAGGAATAGCTCCAACACAAACATATTGCTTCTATTCAAACCAACAAAGTAGTTCCTGAGAATAGTGCGTTCTACCAAACACACTTTTCAGGCTTCAGCTTTATAATATTAGTAGAGAAGTAAGATTTCTTTCTCTCGATTTCAATTAAGTAACTTGGAAATATTATACTGAGAGCATAAGTTTCTCTTAAGGCGAAATGTAATAGGAAACTTCAATATTAAGTTATGAAAGGTTATTTTAAAACCTTATTTCATATTTAATAAAGTTATGGATTGAAAACTATAAAGGTTAGGCTAAAAATACGATTTAAGTGGCAACAAGTTATTTCTTAGGCGTTTCGAATAGAAGAATATTTTTGGTTTGGTCTTTTGGTGTGGTCATAGTAAATATACCCAGAGGTGCAGACGTTTACGAAACTAAACTAAAATTGTAATATGTATGTATACATATTCAATTTTTTCAGTTTATTAGAATTAGCATATGATAATAATAATGATTGAATTGACTGATTATAATATAAAAATATAAGTTGTGGCTTGTAGCTTCCGTATTATTAAGATTTTTTCGATTTTTTTTTTTTCAATTGAAATAAACAAGGTCTCTGTCAAACCTCTCTGCGTTCTTTTATCGTTCGGTTATTAGGAACAATCATAAACGGAATTTCGGTTAAGGAGTCCAGGGTTCTGTGTTAGGTCCGGTATAGTTAATCCTAGGCTACATTTGGCTCTATACCATCAGCTTATCCGGATAAATTGTAATTCCTTGTATTTTCTTTCTTCTATTTTCGGCGTAGACATTCTTACTCTTCTCGTCAATTACATAGTAACGCTGGATCAGCTCATCTAGTAGTTAAATTTGTACATTTTCATTTTATTTTTTTGCTATTCTTATTTTATACAAAGATATTTAATATATAACATTCAAGCACAACAAGCAATGATGCTGTATATAGAAAACTCCACGTTAAATAAATTAAATACAAATAAAAAAATACAATAAAGTTTGAGAAACGGTTTTTTTGTCTAGTAGGACTATTTTGTTCACCTACGCCCAATATTAATAATCTATCTCGTACGACAATCTTCGATTGTTCCATACATTTATCCAATCTCTAGATTGAATAAATGTATGGAACAATCGAAGATTGACGTAGGAGATAGATTATTAATTTTGGGCGCTAGTGGCCGGTGATGAAGACACGAGCCTACATAATGTATCTAGTTTACTACACTTACTGCACTTAAAGTGCGCTTATTGAAAAGCGTATCATCCAAGGCCTTCGGTAGACTACTATTAATTTTAAGCGGAAGTCCTCGATGAAAGTCTTAATTTTAAGAATTAGCCTGATTCTTAATATAAAGATTTATAGCCTGATTCTTAATATAAGAGATTCTAGGTACTGTGTGGTAATCTGGGCACTTGTTTATGGCTTCTGTCACCGTTCTCAATAGAATTATTTTTATGCGTGCTGAGTGGCGGAACTCAACGCCGTGCTTTGTCTCGACCAGAGCAAAGAAAAGAAAATATAAATGTAAATAAATATTTCACTTTCTCGAGTGGGGATCGACTGGTTGTGGACAACCAGTCGATTTTACAGTCACACTTTATGCCTCTGCGCCACGACCAGCCTGAAAAAATATTAATAATGTGAATATTTACTATTTAATATAAATATTACAATCCAATTTAGCTACAGTTACTGTATGCGGCTCAGAAAGATTTTAGTTTTCTGAGCCGCACAAACTATACCAGAATTTGTGAACTTTCAATAAACTAGCGGTTATCAATCAAATATATCGAAGGACATCACAAAGATCTATGGTAAAATATGCTAATCTCTAGGTAGGCGATAAAAAAAGTTTCAATGGTCTCCATACGCCTGACGTATGGAGACCATTGCCTCTCTTTTCTAACTAAAGTTCTAAAACTACCTGAGTTGTAGAACTTCAGTTTTCTTTTAAATATAAATGTGGTGATAATGAACACTTCGAGAACCTTGAAAACAACGCCATCTAGAAGTAGGATACCATTCTATCGAATAGGAATAACTCCACGCGGGAGGGAGGAGGAGGTTTCAGTTAGGTTATTGGGTAGCATCAGCGTGACTTATAATAGTCTAGGAAGAATATACCCTGCATTATTATAATTACTTTGTGTAAATGCATTTTCTAACAACGAAAAAGAAAATATATTTTTTTAAACTTTATATTTAGCTTCACGCTGTATCCCGCTTATAGGGAAGGTAGAGGGGATCTATTGCTAAGACACTCCGTTCCTATTTCCGCACTAATTTAGTGACATTCCGTGTTGTATGGCAAAACAAAACACCGCGCTTAGTCTTGATATCAGAACAAGGAAATAAATCATCTGCGACAATTCCAACTTTAAGATTGGAGTACTACTGTTTATGTAAATACATTTAGAGATAATTATAGTATGTAAGTAAAGCAAAGCTGTTAAGCAATTTAGAGAAATTTAGAGAAAATTATAGTATTCTATCCGTAACCGTAAGTCAAAGTAAAGTTGTTAAGCAAAAGTATTTGCATAGTTTAGCGGTCCGCAAAGGTATTAAATTCTTTTACCACCGCAGTCCACTTCCACTGCATACAAAATTCTACCACTATTGTATATAAAACTCTGAAATTTAATAAATTATCAAAGAAAAACATTATGGACATAAAAGTAATTTATTCGGAAAATTAAATTTCAGGAGTACAATGGATATATATTGTTATAAAATTATTATCATAAAATGGAGGCTTGTAACTTTTAACGATGATTTAATATATAAAAAGTAATGTTATTAAAAAAAACCTTATAGTATAACATTTAACAGTGACCGTTTTAAAATCAGTAATAATATTTAGCTAAAAGACCAACACCGTAATACCAACATTTGGCTTTATTTATACTTGTAATATTTAAATGAAATGTGTGTAAATGATTTATCATAATCCACACCTACGTGTCAATTGTAGCAACGATAATTTATCTTTAGTTGAAGTAAGTTTCATAACTTTAATTAATCGATCTTAGTTACAAATAGTTTCTAGCCATTTCTAATAAATTAGTTAGTAAAATAAAAAAAACCGGTTAAGTGCGATTCGGACTCACGCACCGCTTTCGTATCAATTTCAGGACTTACAAGTTATGAAAATTGACAAACTTAAGTTTCCGGACATATGCACTCATTTTGCAAGTATGAACTCATTTTGACAACTTTACTCATAATTTTTATTTTCTATGAAATGATAATGCAGTGGCACGAAGTGTGACTGTAAAACCGATTGGTTGTGGGTTCGACTCCTACTCGAGGAGATTAAATGCCTACCCTGCTGTGTGCGGGATACAGCGTGAAGTTGATTTTATTTATTTAAATATCTATAAATGTTCACTTTTCGGATTTTTTTCCCTGCTTTATAACGTAAGTTCTTACTTCATGCCAAATTTTATAACTGTAGGTCTAAGCGTTTTGCTTACAGGCGAATTTCATGCAACACAATCGATGCATAAAAGCTCGTATCTTTTGATTGTGTTGATTTGAAGCTTGATTTTTTCTGTGCTTCAATGAGCCATAGACTTGAATGTTTGAGATTAATTTCAGTTCGAAGCCTCTACTGGATCTCGAGATAAATGCTCTCGATAGACGTACAGATGGACCACAAAGTGATCCTATAAGAGTTCCGTTTATACCTTTTAAGGTACCGCATCCTAAAAATAAAACAGGCATGCACTATACTCGTATGTGTGTAAATACCACACGGAATGATGAAATGGATTAAGAAAAACGTTACATTTCAAGTTTTTCTCGTAGATGCAATCTTTTTACTGCCTGCGTTTATTTAATTAGTTTACTTGCTCTGTACTGCAACTGCAACTACAAGTTTTTAGATCATCTTTAAATTTCATGCACGCACTGCAGAAGTGCTTATATCTGATGTGACCCTTTATGAGCTTTTCTTAATTCAGTATGAAAATAAATATACGATGTCGCAAAAAATATATCGAAGTTCATTCAACAGTTCTTCAAATAAACTTTTATCCGCTATTCCTTGACAATCCATTATTTATTTTAATCTCTTAGATATCGTGTTATAAATACGGATATAGCCTTATATTTATGTCAGTATGCTTAAATTCATCATTTCATAGATAGACAATTAGAATAAAGATTGATCTACTTTATTATATTCTCTCTCTATTATATGATATTTTTGTTTAAAATACAAGGCAGCCCGCGCATTTCGTTTTCTATTCTCGTAGCCAATCGTAATGAAATTAAATAATTCAAATAATGGCAACCTTTGCTTGCGCCAGTTATTTTAAAGGCAACCTAATAAGCTTTAATTAGATATATAATTCACTTGAAAAATACATGAGTGTAAATTATCAACATTAAGTGACCTGCTTAAACCTGGCAACCCTGGGGTTGCGGCAGACTGAGAGGTGATTTTTTCGGAGCCACCTAGGGACTTTCCATCTAGAATAGCTCTCTTCTCCTCAGTGCTGGAGGAGGTATCGGTAGTTCCCTTTATATCAGGGGTGGAGATATATATGGCACTCAAAAGATTGAAGGCCAAGAGAACATTTGACATGAGACATGGAAAACTTTGAGTTTCGCCTTGGAACTGGTGGTTAACTGCACAGTTCCTGAAGTTATGGAAGGAAGGAGGGCTGTGCCTGCTGCACAAGGAGCGTCGTCTTCTGGACTTTCCTTCTGCATATAGGCTAATAGTACTAATGAATGACACGGACAAGCTTTTAGAGAATATCATTGCTTCCCATCTTATTCAGCATCTAGAGGGAGGTCCGGGTCTTTCAGAGGCTCAGTTCGGGTTTAGTGCCGGTCTATCAACTATCGATGCCCTAAACGCCATGAAGGCTTAATCGTTGGCCGCGATGGCAGACAAAAATGTTCTTCTCGCTATCTTGTTGGATGTGGTCAACGCCTTTAACAATCTGCCGCTTGAGACGCTAAGACAGGCCCACTGGTACCATATACGACTGTTAGATGACTACTTATAAGACAGAGTAGTAGGGTTCCACAGAGATCGGTTCTTTGCCTAATACTATAGAACGGTTATGATTAGCTCCTGCGTGCTTGTTGTCGTCCTGGTTTAAATGTCATCTGTTATGCGGATGACACTCTGGTTACGGCCAGGGGACCGTCTTATCAGGAGGCGGCCCGCTTGGCCGAAACCAGCACCCGTCTTGTCGTCGATCGCATCAAAGCGCTGGGTCTGAGGGTCTCAATGCCAAAGACTGAGGCCCTCGTATTCCAGGGCCTGCGTAGGGGCCGCCCCAGTAGGGACAGAAGGTGGAGGTATGGACTCAGATTAATTATCTGGGTCTGACCCTGAATGGTCGATGGTCGTTTGTGTCTCACTTCACCCAGCTTGCGCCGTAGTTAGTAAATGCCACCAGGGTCCTTGGCACGCTGCTGCCAAATATTAGAGGGCCGGATTCTCCATGCCAGCAACTTTATGTCAACGTATTGCGACCCATGGCTCTTAATGGTGTCCCTTTGTGGGCGGATTCCCTCACCACACGCAATAAGATCCAATTGCAGAAAACGCAGCAGGTCATAGCGGTGAGGGCGATTCGGGGGTACCATACGATGTCCTAGACGGCGGCAACTCTCTTGACAAGCGATCAGTCTTGTAAATTGTAGGCGAAAATGCTTGCCAGTGGCAAATTTTTTTTCAGTGGACGAGGCGATAGAGGTATGTAGAGACCGTAGCGCTTGGCGCCCCGTTCTCTCCGTCGCGAGGCATGTAACCATCGCGGAAGGATGTCGCGCGGATCAGGAATAGACTGGACGACGCCCTGATCCGGCGCTGGAGAGAGGACCTGGGTTTTCCGGCGGCGGGCCTAGTGACAATAGCGGCGGTCCGCCCACATCTAGAGCGCCGGGTCAAAAGAGGTTTTGGTGGGCTGACGTTCAGACTGATCTGCGTAAATACATTTCCTAGCGATGCAAAAAAAAATTAAATAGATTGGGAGATGGCAATTATTTTTTTCAATTTCTTATGCAATTTTCTTTCATATGATGTATTAGATTTACAAAAGCATGTGAGTATAAATAAAAACAAAAACTATATACCATAAATTTTATTAAAGGTAATTGCGAAAAAAATTCTAGGTAACTAAAAAAAAACTACGTAGAAAAGTACTGATCGGATCACGCTCTTGTACTCGTATATCAACAACCGCCATTCGGCCCAGACAGCGCTTATATGAGCAAGAATATCGCAACCGATGCTTTTGGATTCGATCAAAATGGATCCAAAATGCCTAAGCTTTCCGATTTTCCAAAGACTTTTCACTTGCGAATTGGCACAATTTTCTGGAAAAAAATAATATATAGAAGGCCCAAAAAAACATAAACGTTAAATTGTGCTATTTTATATTTTTGAATCTTTTTATAAAATAATATTTTTTAAAAAAATACAAATCAAATCAGATTCCCGCTGTATCACGCACACTTCAGAGTAGGCAGAGGAACCTAGTGTTACGACACTCCGTTCCCCACTTTCTACCGAATCCTGGAGGCATTGCGTGTTGAGTGGCAGAACTCAACGCCGCGCTTGTCCTCGACACCAGAGCGAAATAGAAATATAAATTTAAGTAAATATTTCATATGCTCGAGTGGGGATCGAACTCACAACCAGTCAGTTTTACAGTCACACTATGTGCCCCTGCGCCACGACTCAATAAAATACTGGTAATATTTTTATAGTATCTCAAAATTGACGCAGGCTTATGAGATTTTTGTTACATTTTTTATAATAAAAAATAAGCCGAAAACCCACTCAACCTCTATAATGGTAATGCTAAAAACGATATAACACCAAAATATAAATATAAGCATTATATCTAAGCTACAAACAAACAAAGAATTCTAGTTAGTTGATTTTTCATTCGTGAGAATGATCCATATCAATCAATTAGGAAATCTCCCTATGCTATTTCGAGCTATTCCGTGTTGTCCAAATTACTTGAAAATCCTATGAAAATATTCTACACATCCTATGACAATATTTTCATAACTCGAAATTAATCCTTGCGCAAAATATTTTCTCATTACGCTGGTCGACAAGCAAAAAAATATTTATTTTAAGCGTACTACGTACTTACAGTTTCCGTTTTAACATTTAATAAAAAAAAAATATCGTCCTTAAAAAATTCTATAACCAATAATGTCTAGGTACCCGAGCCGTGGTTAATGATTTTAACACTTTTACTTTTATATTTTTTTATAATTTTAATTTTTAATTTTTGTAACCTTTAGTTAACAAATAGGTAAAGTAGTTGATTTATGATTAGGTCTATAATAATATGTTTAATTATATAAATTTGGCACAATGTTAATGTCACAACTAGCATTTAGTTGTTGAATCATTAAATAAATTAAATTATAGATAATAACTAAAATCAAGCGGTGATATAAAAATAAAGTTTTTATAAAATATGTTATATAAAATTTCGTTCATATGTAGGAACACATACGTTCTTTTATATCATATTTTTTTTTCCTTTCACTATTTACTTATAGTGCGCTTGCTGAGCTTTTATGCATATTTTTTCAGGTTTAATAAATAAGCCAGGTTTACATTTTTTCACACATAGCAGTTAATGAATAGAAAAACTTGTCCGAGATTTCTCGTTCTCCACTTTTCTACCAACGTCAAATGAAAAATAAAAGTAATTTAAATTTGTCAACGTATAATAGCTTTACTTACTCCTTGTCTCTTTTTTATCTATATGCTGCATATAGTAAGGTAGGCAATCAATGTCAAATAGGATATCAAAAATGAATTTCCGGTTCATTTTATTAATTTTCATTTTAAATAAAAATTTAAGATTTATAACGATTCAAATAGAAGTATTTTTTTAAAACGTAAGCTGCCAGCGTAAGCTAGTTTGTTTCCACTACAGAGTAAAGGGCGCCCTTTCTATTATGGAACGTTTGTCGTTCAGTGAACAAAATGCCACAAGATTTATTCAAATTTATTCACTGTTGTTATTTTATTCCTTAATGGATTTTTTATTATAATAACAATTCTTTTTTTTTGTACTTCTACAATGTCTTGTCCAAATTTAAATAAGAAGTAAAAAATAATTAAAGTAGAAAATTCGTATATAATAGAATGTATTTAGTAGATTGTCACACATCTATTTCACTGGCTGGCTGGAATAGATACCTTATACAATATACTTGCAATTTTAAGAGTAAAAATCCTTTTGAATATTACTAAATAAGGTAATGTTAGAAAAATAGTTTTTTACAATGTATGTAATATTTTATATAATAAAAATAATATTATTATAACACTAGCGGCTCGCCCGCGGCTTCGCCCGCTTATGCATACATGATCGATCAATAGATCGAATAAACAGAAATGACTTCTAATATAGTTTTTATTACTTTAATCTGTAATATTCTAATATGAATGATTGAATCAATGTTGATATTTGACATTTATAAAAATGTACATAGCTAATTATTTTTATACTTAGATATATATTTTTTGTAATGTAATGTCTCATCATAATTTTAAAACTCTGTTAAATGTGCTGATGTCAGTGAATAATTTAATTTACTCTTTCAGAAACGGCCTTTGATGTTAAATTATTGATTTGAAGGATTCATAGTATTCTTTGTAAAATAACTGTAATGTTTGCATATTAACTCCTGTACAGTTTTTAAATTAGTTACATAAATTATTGGCTAAATGTACAATTGGTAAATATGTAGTTATTACAGAGTACACGTAGAAAGGCTGGTTTTAGACATTTTTATATAGATTTATTTCAAACGAACAAACCGAAAAATCTATGTATTTACTTAATATTTCCTTTAAGATCAAATCAGTCTTTATTTCTGTGTTGAATTAATTACGACTTAAACTTAACTCTTATGATTTATGAAGTTATTTATAATGAATATATATATATGTTATGAAATATGTAGTTATTGCACAGTACACGTACAAAGGCTATTTTTAGGCATTTTTATATAGATTTATTTCAAACGATCGAACGAACCGGATAATCTATGTATTTACTTAATATTTATTTGAAGATCAAATCGGTCTTTATCTATGTGTTGAAAAAAAAATAAATAAATCAGCTTCACGCTGTATCCCGCACACAGCAGTGTAGGCAGAGGGAACCTAGTATTAAGACACTCCGTTCCCCACTTTCTGCCGAATTCTGGAGGCATTGCGTATTGAGTGGCAGAACTCAACGCCGCGCTTAGCCTCGACACCAGAGCGAAGAAATAGAAATATAGTGTTAGGACCGAAGAAATGGAAATTAGTGTTGATACCTCTACATATTCTTGACAGATGGGCAAACGAACAATAAAGTCTTTTGAGGTACGGATCCCTAATAAACATAAAAATCAGCTTGTTGATGTTTAGTTTTGATACTTGCAACAAAAGCATATTATGTATAAAAGTTTTAACATAACGTTAAAAGTTTTATTAGTATAGAAACCTGAAATAAGGCCTGAAATATGCCATAAATTACATGAAAACCTCTCTTCTAACAAAGTCAACATGATTGAGTTCGTGATATTGTATTAATTTTCAATGTTTAACGTAGTTTCGTGCCAAATTAAATAGCTAATTCTTATTTAATTTTTTCCTGTAATTACTTAATAATATGATTTGTAAATTATGAAAAAGGATTTAAATCACGTTGTCTCTAAGTAATTTATACATTTTCATAACATGCTTTCTTTCATCCATAATATTATCAGATACAAGTTTTTGCATAAGCTTCTTATAATGCACTCGACCGTTCACGCTGTTCTTGCACGAGTGAACAGGTAGCGATTCTTAGTCATTGCTTAAAAAAACTTTGAAACTTTTTCATACAATTTAAATAACATATATAATGAAAATTATAAGTTAATCAACATTTTTAAATACTAAAAATTTGATATTTTATGTAATACAAATACATTCTGAAATTCAGATATTTTAACCCTTTCTTTTCCCCAATACAGACATTGCGTGTTGCGTACTATAACTGAACACCGCGCTTTCTCTCGTTATCATAGCGAGGCAATGCAAATATTTCCCCGATTGGGATTCGGACCTAAAACCATCACAGTCAGACACCACGGCCCTGGGCTACGGAGGTCTCATACATACATGCGTTATACTTGAATAGCAAATTTAATTTTGTGTCAAATATTACAATTTTCAGTCATATATGTATATTATATTTCTATTCTCAACCTACCTACTACTTCCCCTATTTATCAATCTATGTATAAATTCAAATGATGTGATCGTTTACGTACTTGTCGTGTATAATTGACAAGCACCTACAATTCATGTGCTTTGCTAAATAGTAAATACTGTGTGTGCTCACGTCTATCATAAATTTATATTATTATTTAGCTTTGACGATTCGAAATTGCCTAGAAACGTTATTTAAAGTTAAAATTTTTACTTGATTTTTTTCATTTAATATATATATTAGAACTATAAATATTTTTCAATTTCTTTACAATTTTCTTTTGTTTTGTTGGTAACAACGTTACTTGTCGGATAGCATATACTGGGTTGGCCGTAAAGTTGGAAGCAAACATGATTTTATATATGAATAAACATCAGGAAGCTTTTTATATTATGCATTCCTTTTTTAAGGTTCAAGCTCACATAGCAGTGGAGGTAGAGGGAACATGGGAACCATATGTTATAAAATTCCGTTCTCATTAAGACATTTCGGCATCCCACTTACCGCCGCTTATTTAAGCATTGCGCGATGAGTGGCGGGATTTAAAGCCGGGCTTTACCTCGTTAATAGAGAAAATATTAAATATATCGTTTCCTCCTGTGGGAATTGAACCCACAACCTCACACGCTTCTGCTTCAATATACATACATATTACTAATATTGTATTAGATCAACATTATTATAACATATAGAATTTGTTGACATAAAAGTTTTATGTTAAATCGACAATCATATCAGAACGGATATAGTTCAGAAGTCACCTACATACTTACATACGTACCTAGCACACTTCAACTTTTGATTGGAGTGAACGTTTTTTAATCATCACAAGTTGATTACAATTTGTTGGATAATATTTTTAGGAAAAGCATTTTTTTAAGTTAATTTTTTTTTCAACTTCACGCTGTATCCCGCATACAGCAGGGTACGCAGAGAGAACCTAGTGTTAAGACACTTCGTTCCCCACTTTCCGCCAATTTTTGGAGGCAGTGGCGGAACTTAACACCGAGCTTTCCCCTCGACGCCAGATCGAAGAAATGAAAATATAAATGTAAATAAATATTTCATCTCCTCGAGTGGGGATCGAACCCACGACCAGTCGATTTTCAGGCACACTTTGTGGCGCAGGGCCACGACTGGCCTCTTTACCTTGATTATTATTATTCTTTGTACGTACAAAGAAATTCAATCGAATTACTATTGATTTTCTTTTAGTATTAAAAATATATATAATTAAGCTATGCTAAAATTAACTATTATAGTTAAATACTTATTCGGACTCGAAACCGACTAGACGCCGTATAACCGTTTCCAGGAGGCGCGAGTTCGAGTCCCGCTAAGTTCAATTTTTTATACGTAAATAAGTTTTTTTTTTCTAAGTGTGGAATAACACTTTAAAAATGTACAAAAGTATTATAGTGTTTTATTATTGATTTACTTACATGATTAGAATGATTTCTGTTTAATTTTTTCAAATTTTATTTAACTTGCCATGTTAATCTTGCAAGCTCACTTCTCAGTATGCCTACCAGTACTTCCCAGTTCAACCCACTTATAAGTATCCGATTGAGACGAACTTTGGATTACCACGTCAGTTCGAAGGAAAATTAAATTATATATAATATATTATTAAATAATAATAATAATTATTATATATAATATATTAAATTATATATTATTATATTATTTAATTATATTGTTGTTAACCCAAAAATGGCTAAAAGGACTTTTGAACAAAGGAAGATAGTCTAGTATTTGGGCTCGTTTGATGATTTTTCTTGTTGTTCAATGTAATGTTCTTACTTTACATGAAAATTTGATTCGAAAAATATCTTACAATAATTAAAATAATACGATTTAGAAAAAAAAGGAAAAGGAAGAAAATAATAAAATATGAAGTAAAAAAACGTTTTTATTCTAAAGACAAGTTTTTATTCATAAGGTCAGTTGTACTAAAATAAAAATATCTAATAATTGTAGGAGCTTGTAGGGCTTGTAAAAATAGTGATATAAAACTAAATAAGTTCCTTGCGCAAATCTAGCTGTTACAGTTATTATTTTCATTTTAGTACAATTGAATTTGAATAAGAACTTGCTTTTAAAAAGGTTTATTAATTTTTTTTATAGGTATACACGGCTAACAACTACATATCAGGTGAAAATTGCCAAAAATAATATATGTACATACATAGGTTTATTTATTTTTTGAAACATAAATAATCTTGACCTCGTCGCCTTTATTATATAATAGCGACCTCGCCTCTCTTTGGCTTTAACATCATTCTGCGAGTAGTTAGAGAAAATGTAATTTTAAGATTTAAAGTCAAAAGAAATATACATAACTATTACGTTAATAGCATAATATATCAAATACATGAACTCTTAGACAGAAATTGATTTATAATAGTAACAACAAAATTTTAAACAGGTACTCCAACATACGTTGCATTTCAGAAACTAAAAGTGATGTAAATTCTACAAATTTTGTACTTAAAATAAAAATAATAATAATAATAAAAAATAAAGATATAAATTTTATATAGAAACATATTATTTTCAATATTTTAATTGTTTTATCTTCTGTGAAAAACGAAGCATGTTTAAAAATGTTTTTTGTTTATCCTGATTATACTGGCGTGGGTCGATTTCATGAAAATATTGTATTGTCATCGGCGCGGAACAGTATGAAAATTCTCCAGGTAATTTTGCGTAGGAAATGGGTTAAATAAATATTGTAAAATTCTCTTACAAAGATACAGCCTACAGGTAAAGCTAATTAAAGCTAGTCAAAGAGTATTTAAAATGGACTATTCACAAATTTAACAATATAAATAATAAACTAATTTTATAGACATTAAAGCCTACACTATAGCACTATAAATACTGAATTTACTATCCTTTTACAAACATAAACTAATAATAATACATTCAAGCAAAGCTGAGGCTATATAAAGTAGTGTAATACTATTAATATTATATGTATAGGAGTAAAGGTAGAAAGGTAAAAAACATAAAACGTAAAATTCCTCTTCTTCTCGTTCCCATAGGAATTTTGGAAAATCCTCTCTTAATGTTTCCCTACACTCCCCAAGGATTCTAACTATATCTATACTAATATTATGAAGCTGAAGAGTTTCTTTCTAAGAAAGCTTTAGTTTCAGGAACTACTGGAACGAATTAAAAAACTCTTTTTGTGCTGGATAGTCCTTTTATCGACAAAGGTTAAAGGCTATATTATAATCAGATTAATCGTTTCGGTGTAACCCTAAGAGTATAATTCAAAATCATCTTCACGCTGTATCCCGCATACAGCAGGATAGGCAGAGGGAACCTAGTGTTAAGACACTCCGTTCCCCTCTTTCTGCTGAATTTTCCGAGGCATTGCGTGTCGGTTGGCAGAACTTAACACCGGGCTTTTGCCTCGGTGTCAGAGCGAAGAAATGAAAATATATATAATAGGAAATAATAATAGGAAATAATAATGGAATATTTTTCCGTCGATGTTAATGAGTTGGTAAAAAACATAGACTATGTGTTAATTTGAAAAAATAATTTACTAACTATAAGAATGTTACTAGTTTTTTTCTAAAGATATAAGAATTAAAAAAATGGCTAAAATATACTTTCTTTGCATGTGTTGTAATAACTGTTGGTATCTTTTAACAAAAAAAATCCTAAAATTTTAAATATGCACAATAATATATAGGTATTAGAGGTCATTTCGACCCCCACTCGGAGGAATGAATTAATATTTATTAATATTTTAATTTCTTCCCTTTGGTACCAAGGCCACGCCCCCCCACACACGGGGAGAACGCATTGTCTTAACACTAAGTTCCCTCTGCCTGCCCTGCAATAGGCGGGATATAGCGTTAATTTGGTTTTAACTTTTTTATTTAGAAACCGATTAAAATAAAACAAATTCTAAATGTTAAGAGAAGTGTGCTATAATACAAAAGTGCATTTAATCGGTTTCTGAGATTAGGTGAACAAACGCACACACAAACAGACAAACTAACCAACCACTATTACATCGTTAAATGCCTTTAATACCACTTTTTCTGATATATTTCAATGTACAGACACCGATGACTTACGATTTTATTGTAAGTAGTATCGATAAGTTGTTTATTTTTCAATATTTTTCAATATTCTTATGCGAAAATGTAACCTAAGGTCTTACGAATTTTCATATTAGAAATCTGAAGTGTGCTGCAAATATTCGTTATAGGTACATATATTAAAAACACGAACGTAATTCATTGCATTAAGTAAATAATTAGTTAAAGCGGGCGAAGCCGCACGCAGGTCGCTAGTAAATTATACAGAAATATAAGGGGCACACAAACGCAGGGCCACAAAGTGTGACTGTAAAACCGACCGGTTGTTGGTTCGATCCCCACTCAATACGCAATGCCTCCAGAATTCGGGATAAAGTGGGGAACGGAGTGTCTTGACACTAGGTTCCCTCTGCCTACCCTGCTGTGTGCGGGAGGCAGCGTGAAGCTGATTTGATTTATAAAAATATAATTAACTTGAAGTCGGCACTACATTACAACGCTTTATTATTTTTCCTTAACAATTACTTTCTCCCTTTCAAGTTAAAATTGTTAGTAGTTGTTTTGTTAATAAACATTCCCAAGACAGCTGTTCCGTTAAATTAACGTTAATATAAATAATAGCTACTACACTATACAGTAAAAGAAGACAAAAATATCTATGTATATCTTTGATATAATTGCGAATGAGTAAAATTTTTATGGACCCAGATATCTGTTAAAATATGAAGCTACTCCTAATATAATACTAGCTGTACCTGTGACTTCGCCGACTTCACTTGACAAGAGTGTTCAACTAAACAAACTCTTTAGCTTTATTTTATTTTTAAATAGCGACCCATTCGTGACTTCGTCCGCATACCACTTGCACGAGCTGCATTTTCCAACATATATTTAGATTATATATTTTATACATTCAATCTGCAAGTGCAAGTACTACGTGGCTGCATGGCGAGTGACAAGGGCGCTCCCCGCGGAACTCCAGCCTAAGCTTGCGGCCGTAAACACAGAGTTAAATTATTTTAATTTTACATTTTCTCGAAAAGTATATGCCCAAATGACATGCTATAAAGGCCAAAGATTATCTTCATAAAATTTCCTTGATGATGAAATAACTTTCACTAGTAAGTTTCTATTTCTTCGCGAAATAAAAACGGTAAAATATCAATCTTGGAAATTTCAATTATTTTTCTTCACAAAATTATTCTTAATTATCTTCATGTGCTCGATATCATTAAACGTGTTGAGTGAAGGAAATCAACGCCGCGCTTTGTCTTGCTTCCTATGGGGAGAAGAAAATAAATAATTCCTCTTTGGTGGGAATTGAACCCACGATAATCAAGCTCACAATCAAACACTGTGCTGCTGTGCCACGACATTACATTTAAAAATATAATATAGCTATAAAGTTTCTGGTGGCTGAACTCATTTCTACGAATAGAAATAATTATGAAACCGCATAAAATGTATGAGAAATTAAGAATGTGCGAAATTAAATAAGTAAAACATATAAGATAAAATTGAAATTAACTCCATTATTTTACGAAAGGAATAAAAGTTGTGGTTTAGTACATAGACCAAAGTTCGAAATATATCAATTAAGTTGTATTGTTTCTTCCATTTAATAAATATTATTCAAAAAGTACGAAATTATATCTTTTAGTAGTTTTTTACTTTTTAATGTTTACGTTTTTCCTATTTACATATAGCTTTTAAAACCTAGTGTTAAGATACTCCGTTCCTCGCCTTTGCCGAGTGTTGATTGGCGGAACTCAATGTCATATTTTCTAGCGAGAAAATGGAAATATTAAATATTTTATTCCCCCAAGTGGGATCAACGGGAGCCTATGAGTATCAGTACCTATCCACTTCATCTCCATGTATGCTGGCCAATTTTCAGTGGTTTGGCAGATATTTGAGAATTTGTGATTTATTGGAAAAAATCGGATAGTTGAGTCTGCGCTTACGATTTTCTTTTTCTCAATATAGCTAAATAGTCCAGCCTTTGAAAATTTATGATAAAATTTTACTTATTTAAAAACTTTTTTTGTTAAAATATTATTTCCAAGATTTATAAGCTGATAGTTTTGAAATATTATATTATACAAAAGGCCTACTATTGAGCTATATTGCTAAAAAAAAAAGAGCAAGCGCGAATCGGGTTCGCCCACCGAGGGTTCCGTACAAAAATTGGAGGTTCCGAGCTTTTTCTGAAATTCTTTTCGCTTAGGCAGAGCCCTTTTATCTGAACCTTCACTTGAACTAGTGGCTTTAAAACCTAATGTTGCCCCCTTTTAAGGCTATTTTTACCTGTAGATGCTAGCTGCCAAATTTTATAATTCTAGATCGACTGTGAGTATTATTAATTTTGATTCCCTTTATAGTATCTAAATTTTCGTTTTTTGCGATATAAACGGCAATATCTTTTTTTAAGAAAATGTATACGTTTACGTATACGTTTATATCAGGAAATCGTGGGGCCGTAGGTCTGAGTATATCGTTTGAATTTCAACTCGATATCTCCAAGCATTCCTGAGATAATGGGCAGTCAGACAGACAGACAGACAGACAGACGGACAGACGGACAGAGGGGCAGACGGACAACAAAGTGATCTTATAAGGATCAACAAAATAATCTTTTTTCCTTACAAGGTACGGAACCCTAAAAATCACAAGCGCAGGCTCAACAGTCGGACTGTATTTGCCAATTTTTTTTCAAGAATCTAACTTTGAACCACTGAAAATTGGAGTGAAACTGAGGTCCTCTACTCATAGACAGCCATTTATCCGTCGATCGCTTTACATTCTGTATAATATAAATATAATAATTATATTTAACATGTATACAAATATCAAATAAAAAACTTTTATTAAATTAAATGAGTGACGAAAGTAAATGTTCACGTTGATATGAATTTTCACAACGAAACGGAAGAAACAAAAATTTTAATATAATGAAACACAACAGTTTGTTCATAAAATTGCAGAAATTGCTTTTATTTTGTTGAATTCAATCTTTCGGTAATTTAACGATTTTCCGTTTTGTCTGTATTTAAATTACTTAAAGTATATTTAAATCACCATGTAACTCTATTCAGTATTTACTTAGTACTATGATAATGTTAGCGTAGAAGAGCTACGTAGCTTCGATTCTTAAGTAGGTTTTCTTTATTTATTTTACAACAGAGTGATGAGTGGGTATATTTTTATAATATTACCTTTAACTAAGCTTTATCTGCACGGTTGCCCGCCGCCGGAAATACTGAGAGATGTGTATGACTCATCTCGGGAACTTCTGAAGGACCATGAGATAGTATTGTTTGCTGATAGTAGACAAAATGTATATTACGATGCAAACAATGCTGTCTGGAAATTACTACTTTGATCTAATTCTAATAACTAACTTAATAATAGTAAAAAACTAAATGTATAATTTTTAGAACACCTAACACTAAAATTGTTAAAAAACCAATGCACTCTCAAAAGGTGAAACCATAAATTCTTTTGATTCTTCGGTATTTTTCTTATATTACAATTGACTTCCAAATACGATTGGGTCCTCATATTAGTGGAATGGCGAATAGAAAATCAGATTATTAACTGAAGTAGAAATGGCTCGCCTTGTCCATTTTAATTACTTTCATAGCCAATGGCATTTTACTTAGGAGGTAATGCAGCTGCTATTAAATCAATCTTTATCTTGCTTGAAATATTAATACTAAAAACAGACTTATAATTAGCCCACCTATAGCTCGAATGCATTGAGTCTCTAATTCTTTTATGTGACAATGTGTACACGCTTTTACAGTAGTTTCCAAAAAACGTCCGAGAATGTTGGTGTTTTAGTATTTAATTAAAGATTTTATAAATCATAACACGTCTTGGGAATGAAATGCTCACTTCAATTCATTTCAGAGGTATCATTGTCACTAATAACTGTGAATCTATAAATAATTGATTAAAAAACGTCTCGCTGTTTTTTCTCATGACCGAGGCAGTAACTTTAGTGAACTTGTGGTAAATTATTTGACATTCAAATATTTGTAAAACATAAAAATGGTTACAGTAGAAATTTCCTTAGAACTTAACCATATGCTGAGGCGGACTTATTTTTTGATTTTTTAAAGGAGAAAAACTCCACCATACGTAATTTTTGCGTAACTTAAATCCGTTCCGTTCGTTCGATCATAGCGTAATGTAATATGACGTATAGCCGTCTTCAATACATGAACTAAATCAACACGAAAGGTTTTTTTTAATTCAAACCAGAGATTCAACTCTCCCACTTTACAATATTACAGGATTAATATGACAGGCAAATAAAACTGTAGACAACTTTTATATGCAAGAGAGAGAGAGAGAGAGAGAGAGAGAGATCTTTAATATTGTACATATTTTTAAGTATAAGCCTATGGGTCGTGACCATTGATTTTAACTAGGGCATAAGTAACTATTAAAAAATATATATTTCCAGACCAACGATACCCTATAAAATTACAAATGTCCAATAAAAATCTATTTTTTATTCGAATAATGAAATCGTAGTGCAAGGCTCTGTGATTTAATATTACATTAGGTAACTCAGATGGCGGACAGCAGCCAGTTACCATCTATTCTTTATTTTTTCAAACACTTTATATCCATTAAATTCTATTTTTATTCTGATAATGAAATCGTAGTGGTCGGCACTGTCATTGAATGTTTAAAAACTTTAATTAACTGACATGGCGGACAGTCGCCAATTTTTATATTATATTTTAAATTCTAATATTTGCCAAATAAAACATTATATTACGCCAACACCATTTTTTGAAATTATTTAATTTACTCTTGTCACATACACTTTGATTCTTAAAAACTTATATTTTATCGAAGTACGACAGTTTAATACAAAATTTCCCTCAACTACTGTCTACTGTTGAATTAATCCGCGTGCCGTTTCGTTTGCGGTTATATTTGGATTCAACCGGAAAAGACATACTGCGTCATAATCGTTAAACGGAAATAAAATCAAATGACGTCCTCTTAGGTACAGTGACATTTAACAAATGTAGAATAGATATTTACAAATAATTCCATATTATATAATATTGATGGCCGAGGCCGTCATGGCCCAAGGATACAGAGGTGTGGCTGTAATGCAACGGTTGTGGGTTCGATCCCCACTCGAGGGAATGAATATGCTGATTTGATTTTTTTATTAATATAAGTATCTATAAGGTAAGTAAGTTGTGCCAACACTACGCAAATATTTGTATGTAACGGTTTATAACACGATTATGAAATATTTTTCATATACATGGTGATTTTTTTAAATAAAAATAAACTCATTTATTATACTTATTAAGATATTTATTATTTAAAATCAGTATACGCTTCTATACGATGACTATGGCTATTAAATATAACGCGCCGCATATTTTTTTTTCAAATATATTATAAAAAATTGACATTTTCGTCAATAAATCAAATAGTGACTTAATTAAATGACTCCTCCACGAGCAGGAAGTACACTTGCATAAATAATATAGCCTGCAGGCTGTACGTCGACTGTAATAAAGCCTGTCAAGTCAAATCTTGAGTTCAAATTACATGTGAGTGAACACAGAACTTTATCAGCCATATAGATTTCCGACTCGTTTGTCAGTGAAGTCGAGATCGGCGCATTATTCAATATTCGACTTGGCTCCCATTTCATTTATGTTTACTAGAGATACTGTTTTAATGTAGCTTAAATGCACAATGTATGAACATTAAATATTTAGCAACTGATTTTGTTACGACATTCCTCGTTTACAGTCACACGCTTGTGACCCTGCGCCACGACTGCCCTATATTCTTAGAAATTTGAAAAATGTACTTAACTAAAAACCTCCAACCTCTAATGAATTTCATAAATATTTAATGACATAAGTGTTATTATATCTACATTTTGAATGAAATCTTTTATATTTCTATTTCTTCGCTCTGGTGTCGAGGTAAAGCGCGGCGTTGAGTTCTGCCACTCAACACGCAATGCGTTCCGAATTCGGCAGAAAGTGGGGAACGGAGTGTGAAGCTGATTTGATTTAATTTAATTTTATTTTATTTAGACGTCTAATATTTTGTACTCGAAATATTTTTTTAAAACCATATTCTAGTTGTATCCTATGTCAAATTCATGGGGCTTCTAGAGAGCCTCAAACGCTACCACTAAATAAATATACAAGGCAAACAAACAAGTGTATTTATATACATAAAGGATAGTCATAACTCAAATATTATATAAAATTCAATACTATACATATATACGCAAAAATAACAAATATTAAATATCCATATCAACTTTTTCAAATGTAAACTAAAACGTTTCTATTGTTTCCAAATAAGCGCATTTGGTCGTTCGGACCAATGCGGATATTTAAAAAATCTTGTAATCCGATTAGTGTTGCCGGGAGTGAGAATACCAGGAAAACATAATCGTACTTTTATTCGAGTTATTTTTATATGAAACCTGGGCTATTCGCGATAGACAAGCCAGAAAATTCAATAAAATATTTTTTTATAAAGCATTTAGCATTTTAGAAAAATCGACGTTTCCATTTTTGCTTTTGATCAATTGAAAAAACAAAAACCGACTTCAAAACTATATTTACAGTTTGTTGTATCTATAGGCACGGTTTAGTATCTATATGAATTTATTGACGCCTACCTTCAGCAGGGGACAAGAACGACGGTGACGGTGATTATGATTATAATACTTATTCTTAAAGAAGTCTTTCGAACGACAACAGACAACAGTTTTAAACTAAAATTAAAAAGAAAAAAAAGATGATTTCAAAACTAAACCTATTTATTTATTTAATTAATACATTATTACACAAATAATATAATTCATGTTATGAAAATAACAATGTGAATTTTGATGTAAAGGTGGTCTTATCACCACAGGTAATCTCTACCAGGCAACCTTTACTATAAAAAAGATCGGAAGACGCAAGAAATGTGGTTGATGTACCTAAAAATGATATGAGAACATAATATGTTCTCAAAATTTAACAAATATTTTAAAAAGAAATACATACAAGCAATACCTTTCATAACATTTCCTAAATACCTTTCTTTATACTTATATATAATTTAATAACAATATATAACATTTATAATCTTATATAGACGATGATAATTATATACATTAATACATGAGTCCAGACGTGGCGCAGGGGCACAATGTGTGACTGTTTACCGCCTGGTTATGGTTCGATCTCCACTCGAGGAGATGAAATATTTACTTAAATTTATATTTCCATTTCTTCGCTCTGGTGTCGAGGCTAAGCGCGGCGTTGATTTCTGCCACTCAACACGCAATGTCTCCAGAATTCGGCAGAAAGTGGGGAACGGAGTGTGTTAACACCATGTTCCCTCTGCTTACCCTGCTGTGTGCGGAATACAGCGTGAAGCTGATTTAATTTCATTTAATTTAGTACTGAAACTATTTATAGTATTTTCCTTTGACATGTTTAACATTCGATCTCTATTTAGATTTTAATGCCGCGGCTTGCCCGTTTGTATTACACTGTCACTCATATACTAATCTGAATAACTTTCGTGTTCTAATATAATTATCATTTTAAAGACAGTATATATGTTATGGATCAAGTGCAAAATGGGTCATTTTCATAATACCCTGGGCATTTATCAAATTGTCATCCTCATTATTTCATTAATAACAATGCCCGGGCATTATGCAAAATTACCCATTTTTTACTTGCTACATAACATGTACAAATATAGATAATATATTTAAAAAAATACTAATAACATATCCAGACTGCAATAAAGATGTGAAAAGGGTGAAAAATGTTGACAGCATTTATTCAATTTCTATTGCATTGTTAGAAAAGAACCTCCTTAGCATTCCATAAGTTTACTTGAAGGTGTCGGGCACTTCGCGTGCAGGGAGCGAGAAGAGCTCGAAGCAGTGCCTGGGAATTGCGACTCAAGTATATATTTATTAAAGAACCTCTTTGATTTTCAATTTTCTTCTTTGATTTTGCCAATCGTGGCGCAGGAGCATATGACTTCCCATTCAAGGCAATGAAATATTTCATAATTTCATTTTTTGCTCCAGTACCGAGGCAAAGCGCAATTTGAATTCCACCTCCTAACACGCAATGCCTTCAAAATTCGGCGGAGAGTGTGGAGCGAGTGTTTCAACACTAGGCTCCCTCTGCCTCTCTGCTGCAAACAGGATTCAGCGTAAAGCTGATAGGTATTGCGAAAATATTTCCTAATTGCAGATATTTACTGGCGCGACCAAAGTTGTCATCGCATTTTATCTAATCAGAAAAGTGAAATGCTTGGAAATGTGAACTCATCTTGAATAAAATCCCCTACCTCTATAATGATGTTAAAAATTAAGTGAAAATCAAAATAAATGTTATTAATTGAATTAAAAGAAATAAAATTAGAAATTTAAATCAAATTTAGTCTATAAATTGAAGAAATAAATAGTGACACTATACACGCTCATTGATTTAAAGTAGGTACATAATGTTAGGAGTATAAGACATTCAAGATATTGAGGTTACAAATTTACAATGTCAGATACATGGATAGTACGTAATTATTGTTTTAGAATTTAATAAAATAATAATAAAAAGCAATATAAATGGAAGTATGTGAAAATATTGAAGCCAGTCGTGGCGCAAGAGCACAAGTGTGCGACGGTAAACGCGACTGATTATGGGTGCGGATCCATAGTCGAGTAAATGAAATATTTAATATTTTTATTTCTTGGCGGAAAATGAGGAACAGAGTATCCCAACACAAGGTTCCCTCTCCCTACAATCTCTCTGCCTACAATATGAAGCTGGAAAAAATGTATGAAAGTATATAATCCTAAATCGAAAAATAAATTGCAAAGTTGAATCTCCAGAAACTCCATTAGAATATTAAATAAGTTACTCACCATATAAAATTTCACCATTGAATAATTTTGTTTGCTATATCGAATATAATATAGAATAACAAAAAGATAGTACAAATATTCCACCCATTTAGATTGTTCTCGGAATTTCCTTTGTGATTGCTTTCATTGATATTGAACAGGGATTTTAATAAGAATATTATAAATCAGCTTCACGCTTTATCCCGCACACAGCAGGGTAGGGAGAAGAAACCAAGCGTTAAGACACTTCGTTCCGTACTTACCGCCGAATTTTGAAGGCATTGCGTGTTGAGAGGCGGAACTAAACGCCGCGCTTTAGTTATATAATAATATTATTTTAAAAAGTATTCCTTAACATCATTGAATTGTATAATATACAATTATTCAATAATGTTATAGAATATACAGAAAATGTTATAAGATTGACGTGTCTGTGGATGTGTGCATGAGTGTACCTTATAGGTACTTATTATAAGTATATCATTATTTATTATCAATATCAGTATTATTAGAGGTCAGTCGTGGCTCAGATGTGTGAGATGTTCGATCCCCACTCAAGGAAATTAAATATTTATTTCAATTTAAAATTTCATTTCTTCGCTCTGGCATCGCAGGAAAATGAGGGACGGAGTGTCTTAACTCTAGGTTCCCACTGCCTACCTTGCTGTGTACGAAACACAGCGTAAAGCTGAAAAAAAAAATTAATTACATAAGTTTTTTTAATACAATATGAATTGCACCTCACAAGAGTACTGCGTCAAATATATAATATATACACAATAACTGCTTCAAAAGAAATTATTTTTAAACGTCCGCGTAATCATTTCTTTTGAACATGTGGTAAGGAAAAATTGATTCCAACACTACTTGACCTCACTGTCACGAGAGTCCTCGTGTATAAAAGAAGTCAATTAAACGGGTGCCGCTCTACAGATGGTTATCGATTTACGGGGCATTATTCACTTGTATTCATATTTTTCAGCAGGTTCTATTTTTTAATAATATATATTAAAATATCATAGATTTATTAAAATCTACTTCAATTTTAAATAAAACAGTTAGTATATATATATATAGCTTGGATAAACTTGGACAAAATATTTGAAGTAGTTGAAGTTTAAAAATACGACGAAATTGAGGTTTAAAACAGTGAATCTGGTGTGTACACGATGAGTTTGAAGTGAAAAATTGTTAATTTGATGTATAAAAGGATGAATACTTAATAAAAAAAAATAAACGTAGCGGGCTTTGAGCCTGCGCCTCTTTGGAAACCATCCAAGCGCTTTGACCACCTAGCCCTACGTTCATGTTGGTGTGCAACATAAATATTTAATAAGAAATATTAAGTATTTATCTTTCCTAGGTATGTAATAACACTGTAAAAATGTAAAAAAATATATAAAAAGAGGAATTAGAAGTATAAAATTGCAAATTTGATGCGTAGAAGTATAAATTTGGAGTGAAAAATCTATATATTTAATCTCTAGCCAAAAAATAATATATACATAGGTGTCAATATATCACGTTTAAGAGGAAATATTAGCTATATATTAAACGTACAATGCCAATCATATCATTTAAGAATAAATAAATGCTTAAACATAACTAAACGAATATACGAGAAACTTCAAAAACTAAGTTGTATGACAATCTCGCTATAATATGGATCAATCATCATATATAATAAATATAGCATAGTTTCATACTGTTATCAAATTGTTAGATTAACAAATATACATAAAAAAAAATAAAATATTATTTTTTTAGCTTCACACTATATCCGCATATAGTAATAGGCAAAGGGAACCCAGTGTTAAGACATTCCTTGCTCGTTTCCATCAAAATTAGTGGCATGGCGTGTTGAGTGGCGGAACTCAACGGCTTTTGCCTTGATACCAGAGCAGAAAAATGAAAAGATTAATAAATAATAATTAATTCTGCCGAGTGGGAATCGAACCAACAACTGTTGCGTTGGCCTCAGTAATATTAATGAATAATCTTATATAAAAACCTTATTTCTACTGATGGTAGCTTCAGCCATCTCGTTGCACGTGGACCGCTTTAATGAAGTTACCGTCTGACGCGTGCTGTCACGCCTCTAGATGTCAAAATTGGCTCGATTGTTGCAAATGTAATTATGTACATATATATATTTATATATAGATACATAATATGTATAAAACATAGATATCTATATGCTTTACATTCTTTCTGTTAGTAAGTTAATAAACATATTATCAAACGTACAAAATTACTGTACTGTACAGTTGGCATGTAGGTAAAGGAGTGAAGGGGAGCTTTAAAAATTAATCGCCCTCAACTCTGAGATCGATCTTGAGATGCCGTTTTAATTCATAGAATCACGAGCCTAAGAAAAGATTTTTTAAAATTACTATTGGTGAAAAGTGAAAAGGATTAAATCAAATTAGTTTCACGGCTGTATCCGGCATACAGCAAAGGGAACCTAGTGTGAAGACACTCCGTTCCCCTCTTTCCGCCGAATTTTTCGAGGCATTGCGTATTGAGGAGCGAACTCAACGCTGGGCTTTATTCTTGGTGCTAGAGCGAAGAAATGAAAATATTAATATATAATAATTCATTTTCTAGAGTGAGGATCGAATCCACAACCATTGCGCCACACCCTTGTGCCCCTGCGACACGACAGCCTCTGTGAAACAAGGACATTGTCCATTTTACATCTCAAAATCTTCCCTAACAAATTTGCAGATGACTACACTTATAATATAAAAATAGATGTTAATATGAGTAAGAAAATATATTTTATTTATAAAACATATTTATACTTATTTAGAAAACGTATAAAAATTTGAACGCATCGGGACTCGAACCCGCGCCTCCTGGAAACCGACCAGGCATGGCTTAGTGGTCAGTGGTCGTTTTCTAAATAAGTATTTTTCTTTCCTAAGTGTGGAATAACACTTTAAAAATGTTTAAAAAAAAAACATATTTATTCAACTTTTCATGTCAATTT